>VWZO01005025.1:105502-191731 GCA_013396975.1 Bucco capensis
CCGGCGGGGCGGGCGGGAGTGACGGGGGCGGGGAGAGAGTCTCGGAGCACAAACACCCTGGAGAGAAACAAAAGGGGAGATGTGAACAGTCCCGCAGCGCTGCCTGTCCTCGTCCCGCCAACTCTTCAGGAAGCTCCTCGGCCCCCGGAGATAGGTCTCCATCACCGCCCGCTCTCGCACGCCAGGCTCCCGCGGCTCAGACCGCGCCGCCCGTCCCCGGCGCAGCACTCCATGCCCGCCGAGACCCCCCCGCCCCCCGACTCCTCGGCGCGGGTCTGCGCGGAGGTGACCGCCTGTCCGCCCGCCGCAGCCACGACGCCCGCGAAGCGCCGTCCCTTGCTCCCGGGGCCGGAGCGTGTGCTTTCTTCCCGACACCCCACTTGCCTACCAGGGGAATGTGTTCCCGCGTGGAGCAAGGCGGAGGCGGCAGCCGCTCACCTCCCGCCCGGTGGGGTTGCAACTCGGGCGCTCCCAAGCGCCGGCGGCACCAGGTGAGCGGCACCGCCTCCCGCCGTCCCGGAAGAAGCGGCGCGGCCCCGAGGCTTCCCGAACTCCCCCTTCCCTCCCTCCCCTTTCCCCATCGCGGCGCGGACAGAGCCGAAGCCAGGGCGGAAACTGCCGAGATGGCTTCAACAATGGGGTGAGGGCGAGGAGTCCCCGCCCGGCCCGGTGCGCTGCGCGCGGCCACTTGACCGCGCCGGGTGCTTGCCCGCCGAGGGGTCCCGCCGCCCCACCACCTGCCCCGGGCAGCGTCGGCACGCGTAGGGACACGGACCCCAGTGCTGTCGACCAGGGGCAACGCGGGCGGGAGGAGGCGAGGGGCAGCGTGGCTGTGTGAGAAGTGGAGCGGGATGAGACGGGACAGGACAGGACGCCACCCGCCCGCCGCAGGCCACGCTCCCGCTTCACTGGCAGTTTTAACAGCGGCGGGCGGAGGCTGCCGGAGTCCAGCCACCTCCCCCACGGCCCGCGAGGGGCTCCAGCAAACCCGCCCCGCACCTGCCGGACAGCCTGCAGTAAGGGGTGCTGAGGAGCCCGCCACACACATCTGGCGTGGGGCCCCCTAACCGCGTGGCAGGTGCTCGGGGGTCGGCCTTCGGGCGGTGCGGTTCCGGTCCCGGCCCCGTCGGCGGCTGTCACCAGCGGCAAGGCAAGAAGCCGTGTGTGAAGTCTGGCTTGGCCACCCTTCGGCTGTCATTAGGGAAACGCCACGCCGCGGACAGACACGCCAGTTCGGCCTGAAACCGTGGTGACTGGCTCTGGTCTCCCTTTGTCGTTTAATGGGGTCGATGCACAGTGGGAAGAGCCTGAAGTTAATTGCTCCCGCAGCATAATAACTTGCTCTCGTCCGCTCCTCTGGTGAGCTGACAGGAGTTATTTAGTGGAGTTCGCTCCCGCAGGCGGGAGGTTGGGAAAGAGCCTGTGCTTTCGTGATGTTAAAAGAAACAAGGACTCAAGGGGTTTCAGCCAGTCACGCTGCAAAGGCTTGAAAGATGTCTCGTTTACAAATAGTACTGCCTTCAGTGGCGAAACCTAAACTGGGTTAAGTTTTGGGAAAAACGAACATGCAGGGCATCTGATGGGAATATGCAGTATCTATTAAACAGTTTGTGTAGGTGACAAAATGGCTAAACCTGTGCGGAAAACTCAGCATTTTTGGTTTGGCTGAATGCACCATGTCTTAATAGCACCTTGAAAATGAATCATGGTACTTTTGGAAATCTCTGCTTTCAAAAGATTCGTGGCTTGCTTAGTCCTGCTTTGTCCAGCAGGTTCAGGACAAGATACAAACTTACATCAGAGGCAGAGGAAATCCATATAGCCTGGGCTTGCACAGCTGGGCGCATATTACCACCTTTTTCATCACCCTTTTACTCTTTCTCATATTCAGTCTTGAATTTGTCCACCTAGTTAATAAAATTCACTAGGGCTTCAGAACGCAAACTTTGCTGAAATCTGTGGTTTCTTTTTACAGAAAAAAAAAATGCTATAGATTGAGATAAAAACTATCTAACAAAGTGGAACTCCAAATATCTGGCACGAGGCTCTCTGCACCCTACAGTATAAATAACAGGCTTAGTCCATGCAACCACTTTCACCTTAGGCATGCCTCTGACCCATTCTCCTCAAGGCAGTGGGCACTGTCTCACCCTACCAACCTTCTCTGCCCTTCTGGTGATTTACTTGGACTTTTCACTTGGCTCATATCTGATTTCTGCTCTGGTTTGTGTTTAGGGTTGGGGTTTTTTTGGTGCAGCAGTTGATTTTGGAGGGGTGTTTAAATGCTTGTATATATGTAAGTTATTGTATCAGGATCCTCAATGCATGTGAAACCTCTTACCTTTTAGGCAGGCTAAGGGAAAATCCCAAAACAAGACAAAAAGGCTAGTTGTTCTCTGTTGTTCTGGAAAGCTGTAATAGGCAGAAAAGTAGATGATAAAAATCATGTGAATTTTTACCTTTCTTCCCATTTTGTCTTTTTTTTCGCCTTTTATAAAATGAAGAGCTTTTATTGAAAGAGTCATGTATATATGTGACACTACCAGTATTTCACCCATTGCTATTACACCCCATGAGCAGCAGAGATGGCCAAAAATGAGTAAAAGAAGTTAGATTAGAAAGTATAGTATAGTGTGTTGTGTATATGGAAAAATATAGCAATGTGTTCTTAGGATAGCCTCAGTTCTTCATTACCCCATGTCTCCCCAGCTGCTGCCTGGCTCCCTGTCTCTGTCACAATCCTTAACAGCTAGTGAGGCTTAGACCTGCTCACCCTGCTTCACATCATATCTGCCCAACTTTCTTATGTGCAGGAGGTGCCATTGCCAGTCCTTAGCTGCATCTACAATTGCTGTTGGATTTTCTTTCTCTCTAACCTTCTGTAAAAAACACGATGTTTCGTTTGGGTTTTTTGTTGTTGTTTTTAGTGCCAAAAAGGCTTCAGGCTTTGTGTTCCTTACAGTCTGTTATATATTAACAGAAGTTATGTTGTGGTGAGGGAGGTTGGGCTTAAGTGCCCAATACAAAAATGCTGACTGTCAGATGTTTGCATCTCAATAAGGCTGTCTGTGCTGGAGAGCTTTCAGGGATAAAGTCCCAAATAGTTTAAGTATCACACTGCATGATTTCCTCTGACACAATGGGGAACAGCTTAATAGCTTGCATACATTTTTAGAACAGCATTTTTCTCTTTCTTCTACAAAAAAAAATCTTCAGGATATTCTTAAGGCCTAGAAATACAATTCAATTTATTAGCTATGTTTTAAGCTGGCATAATGACAAGAGTCACTAAGCCTAAAGATATTGCTTTTTATGTATTCAGTATTATGGAATGAGACTCTCCCCTAGAGGTAAAATTACCACTAGGATTGGGTAGGATGATCTTGATATCCTTTGCCAGGCAAAAAACAAACACTTCATTTTTCAATTTAGAATAAACCTCATCATTTTTTCTTAAAATCTTGAGGAAATTAAGTGCGTTTTAGGGTTGGGCACTTCAAAGCTGGTTCCTTTGTAAAGGATTGCAAGCTGTTTAAGATTTTTGTAATTTCTTCTAGAGACTGAAATGAATTATCCAACCGTATTAAGGTTCTGCATACAAGTTTCTCTTCTGAAGTGGCAGTTTTCAAGGCCTTGGAAATAAAATAGTGAATACAATAACGTATTGCTGGCTGAGGAAATAAAGGACAACATCCAAATTCCTGCCCAATATCTGTTTGCTCATCACTCCAAGCATAGCAAACATTTGTTATACCCACTGGTGCTGGTGTTCTCTCCACTGAAAACAGGCCCTCTCTCTCACCCTCTTCAGCATCTCTGGAAGCCCAAAGCCTCTGTTGAGATTACTGTGCTTGCCTGCTGGTCTCTCAAACACATGTACTCTTCCTTTGGCTCTGGACTTCACTCTGCCTCTGCCTTTCTCACCTGAACTTCCATGAAACCCTCACTTCATGCCCTTATCTGCTGCTTTTTATATATTCAGTCTTGTGGAATGAGAGTCTCCTCTTGTGGTAAAATTGCCACCAGAATCCCCTTTGAGGTCCATTCCATCAGCATTATTCACGTTTCTTCTCTCAGTACAAACTTTTTCAGTTACATACTTGTTCTACCTGCTTTAGTGCTCGTACTGTATTAAACTAGGTTTATTAAGTGATGTCCCATTAAATCTTTCCTCTCTGCTGCTTTAAATTTCACTTACTGGATAATTCTCACACCCATGACTGTACACCACTTACCTATCTCCCTACTTACTTCTACACTGTTCTTCCATAAAAGCTGTTGCTTGTTGCTGTTGCTGTGACTCAGTGAAATATTGCCATCTTTTCATACAAATTTCTGTTCCTCTTTTTATCCTTAAAATTACAAAACCCTCTAACCTTCCTGTAAAGTCCCCACCTTAGAAACCATCATGTTTCTAATGTCAAATCTCCCCCAAAAGTAAAATAATCCTCAAACATAGTACCACTATCCCTCTTGACCCTTCTTTTTAACCTCTTCTTATTAATGCTTTCCAAGCCAGTGCTCTGCTGTCCTGCAGCAACACTTCACTCTCCAGCCACTGATGCTACCTTAGACCACATGCCTAGGATGAGCCAAAACCTAGAGAAATATACTTTCCAACTGTCTTCCTCCTTGCACTTTCGTTACTAACAGAACATTCACTATCTCCATCAGAGACAGACAAAAGAGTTTTAAAAATTAGGTGGTGCTCTGTGGTCTTGACCATTGGCCTCTTTCCCATGCCTTCAGAAGGTGCATTTGTAGTGGATCCAGTGAAGGCATGAAGCTGTGAAGGGTAATGTGGAGGCGTTGGAAGTCTCATCCCTGGATGGTCAAGTGATTGCATATTTTGTCTTTAACCAACTTTTTTTTATATGTGTAGAAGGAATTTTGATTTGTTTTTGTCTGTGCTCCTTGCTTTTCAAATTCTCTCAATCTTTGGTTTCTCTCTTCTTACCTACTAAATTCTGCTACCACTTTGCCTTTCTTGCTGCTACCTTTTTGTCTAAATGCAGTTAAACTGCTATCCCGTGCAATTTTATACCACTTTTGCTGCTTAGAAGCTATGCACATTATCTAAACCTGAGAGGCTTAGCCTATCATCATATATTTTTGTTTCCTTAACTTTTCTTCCAGAAATTAATTAAATTATTCTTCCCCCCCTCCCCCCCTCACTGGAGCTTGGTGTCACAGTGCTAACCTTCTGGCAAGGTTTCCCTCTAAGGTTCTAACAATTAATTATGTTTTAGTCACTGTAGTCAGTCATTTAACTGGATTCCTTTCTTATGACTTGTGCCTAGAAACTCATACAAATCTGACAATCCCACTTTTACTGAAATACCAATTTTATCCTATTTGCTGTGCTACTGAATTGGATGCTTAAAACTTTTTTTTCAAGTGCTAGGGCCTGATTTAAATCTTACATGTAAATACAACTAGCTGATAGAGTAGTGCAATATGGAAGGAAAAAAACCACCAAACTTACAGAAAGGTGGAATCACCATCCCTGGAAGTGTTCATACGACATGTAGATGCAGTGCCTGGGGACACGGTTTAGTGGTGGGCATGCTAGTGTGGGTATATGGTTGGACTTGATGATCTCAGATTATCTAACCATAATGATTCTATGAACTCTGCTTGATTTTTCCAGTATTTCATCTTATAGTATGAGAAATTAATGTAGAGATTGCCACCTGTCTCCAGCTGGCACTTGTTGGAGAAGAATAGCAATGGGGATGGAAATGGATTCTGTATTTGTGCAGATTATTTCAAAGGTGTGACAAGAATGTTTTCTGCTCCAAATTGCAATCTCTCTGTAAGATGGTCTGTTGCTGCTTCTCTTGTTATATACCGTATGAGGGTACAGGACAATGACTTGGCTTGTTTTACTACCCTTGCTATTTGTGATGAAGTTCAGTCAGTATAGCTTTGAAACAGTTTATTGAGCTACCATGCTACCTCTTTTTCTGCCCATATAGGTACTCTCTAGGGCCAGATTGATCACTGAACCCAGGTGACTATGCCCTAGTGCAACCTGTTAGGAGCAGGGATGAAAAAGAGTCATGGAGTCAAAATGTTACACAGTGAAGTACAAGAAGATAGAGAAAAACTGATGCTGACAAGCCTCACGGTGTTTGGGAGAGAAGGGAGGAAAGGGTGAGTGCTGTAAGGCAGGCAATGAAGATATGCATAAGGACCAGTTTGCAAGAGGCATAGAAGCAAATCGTCAGATAGCAAATTAGTAGGGCCAGGTTATGATCACAATGCAAAAGAAGCCCTTGGAGGGTATAGTTTTTCCACTGTGGTCTCTACTTTGTGTTCGTTGTCAAGGATCCTAAGTGTCAGTATGGAGTCAGTAACAATTATCTCAATTGTTACTGTTGCACCTCTTGGTTAAGGTGTTATACTGCATCCTTTGGCTTTAACCTCATAGGTGATGAGCAGCATGCAGTAGAAAAGTTCAGTGGGCATAAAACTATGTCCCAAAAGAATCATAGTTAGGGCTGATGGATCTCCTCAGAGAGCTGACTAAGAAACTTGGCCTTCACTGAAATGCAATAGATGATGCATGCAGAATTTAGTGTGATGGCTTTTTACAATGCTTTGTTTGAGCTATCCGTTCATTTGGCAATTCCTTTTCTCCTGCACCACAGTATTCCTAGGGCCTACTGTGTTTCATATGACAGACCATAACGAAGTTGCCTTGTAAAAGGAATCGGGCAGATATTTCAGGAATTTAGTACTGGTTATTAGAAGCAATCATCTGGAAGTGTCCAAAACAAACACAAACAGCAATCAATCAATGGCAGTGACATATCAGTGAGCGTAAGCAGACAAGGGGGAAGCACTTGGAAGAGTTCAGAGTCAGTGTGTATGAAACCAAACAGACTACAAAGGGAGAGAGTAGCTTAAAGAACATGTAAAATACACTTTTTATTATTAAAATTATGTTGATATATTATGAAACTTAATTCAATGATCTATAGTCATGTTCTAAACACCTAGGATAAAAGCATGTGGCTAAATTTTTGGGTGAACAATTGGAATAAAATCTATGTGCCTATATTGTAATGATTTTACATAAACAAATGAGGACAATGCATAAAACTAGTTTTGTGGTTTGCTCATAATATACATTTTTTGCTATTTCAAGGTGAAAACTGATGAAGTATTTCAGATGACAAGCTTTAAATACATATTAATAAGAAGTTTTAAATTAAGAAGTTACTTGAAAGAGGACAAGCTGTATGCTGCATCCTGCCCACCAGCAAATCCACAGCCAATGCTCAGTTTGGTGTTTATTCCCAAATTAGGCATTAGGGCCCAACAGGCATCCTCTTCTGTGTTTGCCGTATTGCTGGACACTCAAAAAGGGACTAAAGGAAATGATGAAGAAATAGTGAGTGGCTGTTTGCCTGCAAACACCTTGATGGGTTGAAAACAAGGGAAGCAGTGTAAGACCTTTCATTGCTTTCACCCTGAAACTGTTTGGAGGTATAGAGGAGAAAAATAAAATTAAAAAAAAATAGTGCTAATTCCTAAGGAGGGGAGTAACTGGATTAAGTGGGAACAGGTGGCTTATGGAGTGCTTAGTTTATGGTAAAACCACCCCCTTGGATTAGAGAGAAATGAGAGTAGGTG
The DNA here is from genome assembly GCA_013396975.1 of Bucco capensis. Classification (NCBI taxonomy): domain Eukaryota; kingdom Metazoa; phylum Chordata; class Aves; order Piciformes; family Bucconidae; genus Bucco; species Bucco capensis. Next base: position 113,144 of record VWZO01005025.1, read on the forward strand.
GGAACTAAATGGCTGGGTAGAGACATTCCTACTGAGTAAAGATTAGATTATCAGTTTAAAAAAAGATCCAGTGCTCAGGAAAAGATTAATGGCATCTTTGAAACCATTAGGGATGTGTGCTTCTGAGGAGCTTGGGATAAGGCAGTGTGGGGATAGGGGGAACAGGACTTGAGGAATAGAGGTGGAGGGAGAGCACAAAAAGCATTGAGGCTGCTGGATTTGTGGAGAGGAAGTGACCAGTGGTTAGGTCTGAAGGGGGAAACAGGAGAAAGAAGCAGCAAATAAGTAGAAAATGCAAGAAGGAAGCAGAAGGATGGGAGATGCTCTAAGGGGCAGAAATATGCAGCAAGTACCAGAAAGACTGAATGAAAAGTGCTGGGAACTGAATGTTCACGGAGGGTCTTGGTGGTCTGGATGGCACACGGGAGCAACTGAGAAGACTGACTGCTGAAATGAGCAGAAGAGAGCTTGTTCTCTACAGCAGCTGTGGCATGTCAGTAAGCTTGTAGTGACTTGTTAGTAAAATATGAAGGGAGTTCTTGCACTGGGTGTCTGCAATTCTGAGTGCCAATCCCCCAGACACGGGGAAATTCAGAGCATGCTCAAAGTCCTAAAGGATGTAGTTTCTGGGGTCTTTTGGTTATTGTGGCTATCACCAGGAATAACAGGGAATGTAATTAGACCTCAGAGCCATCTTTTGCACAGAAAATAATTGTATGTGGTGGCATGGAATTAGGGTAGAACCCTATTCATGCAGAGCTGAGGGGAAATGGTCGACTGGAGAAGGATGCGAGTGCCTGTGGTGTGCTGCACATGCATGCAAGGTGATACGGAGGAGAGATTCAAGGGGGCAAAGGGGGGACCTCAGAGTGTACAGAGTGCCCTGGTTACAAAGCAAAGCAACATCCTTATACAGTGTTTATATTGAAAGGGGTTTGAGCAGGAGTTAATCAGCGTTTTGGCATTTCAGCAAAGTGCAGTGCTGCTGTGAACTGCTAGCTTAACAACTTTTGATATGGAGGATTATTTCTTTTTGCTGTTCCTCTCTCTTGGCTCTATCAGAGCTGTCCTGTAGAGCTTGGTGAACGTCTACTTCTAGTGCTTTAGTCTCTTCACACAGTATGGGAGTGCTACCTGTCTGCTCTCACCGAGGGATCAGTTCCTCCAGACCCACTGGCCAGCCCACCCTGGTCTGCTTCCCCTCACCAGCCAAGCCCAGACCTTTCTGCCATTCCCAGGGTGCAACATCCTGCCGTTCCTTTCACAGGCTTTCAGTACAGGATATTTAAAAGCAATCCTTGCTGTGTTCAGACTAACTCAGTGCATCCCTCATGTCTAAATTAATTTGAGATTACTGTTCTCTGCCACGCTCCGTCATCCTAGAACTAGCTCAGCTTACAGCAGAGGCAGAATTTCCTCGAGTCACTGTCGCCTGAGCCATTCCTACATCCTGTTGCTGAGGTGAGCTGTAGAACGCAAGCTGCCCCCCCAGGCAAGCCCCGGCCGCTCTCGGAGCCGTGCCTCGCTGCCGGCGCGGTGCCGCCCGCCCCGCGGAGCCGCTGCGCTATCCCCGGAGGAGGCGAGGAGAAGCGATCTGGTGCCACCTCCCGGCCCAGCGGCCGGCAGCATGCCCTCCGCCGGCGGAAAACCGACCTCGGTGTCGTCATTTCTAGGCAGAAACCGGTAAAGTAATACTGGCACTTCAGCGCCTCAGGACCATTGCTTCCCCCTCGGACCATCTCCTTACAATGTCAAGTAGATTTGCTCCTTTTTTATGCCGAAGAGTAAATAAGAGTAGTAATATTCCGTAGTGAAAGCTCTCTAGTTTTCCGAGAGTGCTGGCATTGTACACAGGGGGAGCTGAGGGTGAGGCACTAGGCAATTTCCTTAACAAAATGCTGCACCTTTAGGCACGGATTAAGTGGGAGGAAAGAACTTGGTGTAATCGACTGTTTTTCAAACAGCTAAAAATAGAGGTGAGCTGATAACCATTGGAGAATCATGCTTGTGGCATCAGCATTTGATAGAGATGTGTATTTTTAAACAAACTCATATTTTCGATAAAATCTTCCTTCTGGGCAGTGACTAGACTGCATAGCTAGATGTATAGTTTGTGTATAGTTTGTGTAAATGTGTACTTTGTACCAGCTGATGTAATGAAGAAGTCCTGTTTCTTTGGGGTGTGGGTAACCACTCACAGAGAGCAGTAGCTTTAACTGTAGCAACTTTCCTCAGATAAGGCCTGTTGGGAGGATGAAGTAGAGACCTATCATAAAGACAGGGCTATAGAATGTGAACACCAGTGTTTTCTTTTGGGGGAGATGAGGGGGTGAGACGAGGTGCAGCAGCCAGCTGTGCTGGTGTCCCACCAGGGGCTGTGGGATGCACAGGACAGGGAGATCTGCAGCAGCTTCTCACTGCACTGGTTTGTTAAAAGAAGAATTCAGCTCAGCAAGTCTCTGCTCAAAGGACTCTAGTGAAACAGGCAGAGAGCAGAAAGACAGTACGAAAGACATAAAAAGGTTCTTCTTACCCACTAGCCCCCATGGTTTTTTTTCTCAAACAAATGAAGAGGGAAGACCACACTGGAAGATGAATTGTGCTGTCTTGGCTCACTACTACTGCTAAGCTGTAGCAGGTTTTCAAAACAGATGTGTAGAACCAAAGTAAGAAGGGTGAAATAATTAGAGTTGGAATGTGGGGCTTTTGTCCCTGCTGTAATTATCCCTAGGCCAGATCAGAAACATTAGACATCCAACAGGTGATGTTTTTAGACAAAAGAAATGAACAGTCCCTCCTTTCTCTAAAGGCTACATACTTTTCCTATCTAATCAGTAATACAAAATGGGGAGGTGCTGACACAAGCAAGAATAGCTGATGACTTCATCGGTGTGGCAGCAGCTCTCCCTTTAAAGTGTGAGCAATTCATTGTGGGTTTGGGAGGTTTTGTTGTTTTTAATTCTGTCTTCCATGCAGGAACCTGTAGTCACCTTTAGGACTGTTCTAGTCTCACTTTAAAGCTCTGCTGAGGCAGAACACAATACTACTTGTTATTCCTAACAAACCCCAACTGCTGCTCTTGCAGTCAAAACAAATGTAAAGCAAGCAACTCTAGCACCAGCTTTTTTTACTCTTGGTTATTAGTGGCTTTGATCACTACTCAAGGTAGCTGAATCACTATAGCTAGATGTTAACATTGTCTTCATAACCACGATGTGGGAGACAAAGCAGGCAAAGAAGCTCCAGCTCCCGAGTCTTTTCTTCTAGGTAACTGCTACTGTTCGGAGCTGTTAAGGTCAGGCAGTTCTTGCACGGCCACAGGACTCCACACTCCCTGCCCTCTGGTGCCCAGGCTGCCCTCCCAAGCATGGTCACCCTGGCTTAGGGCTGCTTCTGGGCATGCCCTCTGCCACTTAGCTCTCCAGCATCACCTACTTCTTCCATGCCTCCACGTGTATTTGATGTTAATCCTGGGACATAAAGATCCCTTTCCACACTGTGACAAGTCCCCTGACAATCCAAGTTGGTGTTTTGAATTATCATTTAAGCCATTAGTCACGTAAGGAAGCTTGGCACAGTCAGCAGCCAGTACTAACAGATTTCTTGTCTGCAAACAGTGTCCTAAATAATAAAAGAGCCCTCCACTAACCATCTCTCTGTGCAGCTGCATTTTCTGGGGCTGTGTTGGATCTGCAACACCATCAGTGCGAGACGACGACGACATAAGTTTATCAATTGCTTTGTGAGATTCAGTTAATATCACGTAAAAAATGGTTCTCAGATTCTCCACACAGACAGGTTTATGTAAAATATATAAACATTTGTCCAAGTTGATACAGATTGCATAAATATGGCATTTTTACTGTTGCACTTACAGATGTGCATGTACAATGATGTGCAAATAATCACAATTTGATTACAATCTTTGAAAGGTACTTGGAACTTGCATCCAAGTGATGTAATGAATGAAGAATGCCCATCAAAGAGTTTAAATAGCAAACTTATAACATGGTTTAAATTCTTAACAAATTCCAATGTCTTCTTATTAAAACTTTCACACATTTAAAATAGTTTGTATTAATTTTATTTGTATATGTCAAAATACATTTTTTTTCTCCAAAATAGTGGGTTTTGCAACTAGTTTCATGCAGATACAAGGTCTGCTCAGTACTACCAATAAAATCAATATAGCACAGTAGCCATTCATTTTTTAGATATAAAGAATAAATAACCTAAATATAAAACACTAAAATATTAGAAACACGTATTTAATCATTCACAGGCACCCAAACTTTACCAAATATAATCCAGAATATGCCTAACTGTCTTGTAACAGAGCTCAGTACGTTGCAGCCATTCAGTTCTTTATTTTATGTTAGCATAAGACAATGGAAGTCCCTATGGTTCAGACCCACCTCTCATACAGATCAATTACAGTAAGATACCTCAAACCATCTGTGTACCTTTAAAATCAAGAATCCTGAGCTTGGTAGTAAGAGCATAACCTTACATCTTCAAAAAACCAATCAACAGAGAGAGGACATCATGTCTTCCTTACCAAAACATACCCACCCCCATAAAACTAACCCCCACCCCCCCAAGTAGGCAGTAGAACACAATGACCTTTTTAAATGAAAGGGTACAAATTCACATTTAATATAGTATACAATATAATCAATAATACAATAGCTACTACAAGCTTTACAATGTACAATTTGTTTTAATGGCTGATCTGTTCAGTGGTTTTAGGCAATAAACTATGTGCCAACAGGATGTCATATTTTGAATGGTTTAGTGAAAATATAAAAGCTGTTTCTAACAAAAGCCATATTCACTTCAGTATTTTGTTTGTCTTTAAAGGCCACTGAAATGTATAAAATGGTCTGACAGGATGGGTTATCAAATGGGATGCCTTCTCGCACGGCAACAACAGTGCATATAAACATTAATGTGAGAGTAATGGGTTATGTTTCTCAAAGGATTTAGTACATTACTTTGGCTAGCACAACAGTTTCGGACAGCACTCAGATAAATACAGGTATGTGAAATGTAGTGAAGCAGTTATAGTTATGCAATTTTTTATTATGGTGAACACTATCAAAGGAAAAAAAAATGGGAGGAAAAGATAATAAAGTATTTTATATAGTTTAGACCTTTTGTAAAGATAGGGCTCCATACAATGTACAATGTCTAAATTCTTTATACCATAAAAATTAATGAACTTTGTTAAACACACTATTCTGGAATAGCCTAATTTGCATTAACAGACATTTGCAATAGGGAAATATATTCAAGCATGCCACGTGGTGGTCTGAAAAATCAAACCAGTACACATTTATATATACAGCATCACTCAGTACCTGCTCAAATGAATGTGACGATTACAGGATCTAACATCTTCCACTACAAATTTTTTTCTTTCTTTTTTTTTTTTAAAGTGACCAATAAAGGCAGAAAACAGGACTCTTAAAATATTTCTAGGTTCAACTGACTTTTAAAGCATTTTGTATAGGAAATAAATGCATATTGCACAAACAGTGAAAGCGAATGTTCCACCAAACATCTCTGTTCCAGGTGGTTGGACAAAACAACTCTAGGTAGCTACACAAATATGTAATTTAAAAGTGTGTGTGGTCTCTGCAAATGGTAAAGCTGTGAAAACACTGTACAAGAAAAATCTGGTACATGAATAATTAGAAGGGAAAAAAAACCTCCAAAGTTACAATTTAAGGAAAAACTGAGTATAGAAAAAACCTGGGAACTGTGGCACAACAAAACCATTATTGAGTAACTGTCTTCTGTGAGAGCAGAAAGCTTCTGTTGATGTAAAAGTGTTTATGTACAACTAAGGCTTACTGGTTAAATATCTGAGGCGTTATCTGGCCTTGAACACTTTCCTTATTATGCTGTAGCTGTAAACAAGATTTCTCAGTCATTTTATCTTCTCAGCAGCTGCATTTTAACAGAAACAATGATCTTGATACAAAAAAACACACAGGTAAGAGGGCATTTGGCAGGATATCTGAAAATGACAGTCTCCAAGGGGTCTTCCCACGCTTCCAGTGACTGCCATACTATGGTCCACTGGAGTTACTAGTGATGTGCAATACCGTTATTTGCTGCTGCAGTAAACCCTTTATTTGGAAAGTTTGCTTATAACTCTGATCAAGGCCCCATTTTCATCTTTTAGCCGCTGGTTGTCTGCCTTCAGGTCTGGTAGCATCTGTGAAAAACGAAACATGATGTTTATTTGCTATTACACCCCAAGTAAAAGCAGCAAGACTACACAAGCACCGGGGATAAAAATCTTTATTTAGCTTAGGCATCTTGGCAGTTCTCCCCCTTCATATTGGTAGTTCAGAAATACCTCACCTTTTAGAATCACACGGTTAAGAGTTAGGAGTTTTTATTTTCTTGGACTAGATGCACTAAAACTTGGCAGTGCAGATGACAAGCCTCTAATAAAAGCATTTACAGGAGCGTGAGAAAAGTAATTAAATGCTTCAGATTTCAGCATTAAACAAAAAAATGTTAATTACCAACCATTTAAACAGGCTTGTCTATACTGCACTTGCACAGTTAAAAAAAAAACCCAACCAAAAAACAAAACCATGCTGTGGCTAAGCATATCTACCACTGTGCTCTTGGATGATTTCATCCTGATCAGATACAGTGATTCAGCTTGTTAGCTCATAGCAGTAATCTTCCAACCAATTCCAAACTCGTGTTGAAGCACACATCCTATAATTTCAGATCATATCCCTGAGTAGCATAGTTCACATGAGATCATATCATTGGAAGAGATCACTGAAACACCAGGCTGCATACTCAGGCATTCAAGTTAGGAGATAGCAAGTTAAGGTTGCCACAGGAGATGGGTGACACACAAGCAAAAGAGCTGGAAGGCAGAAGCCAAGTGAGGTGAGAGTAGGACAGTTTCAGACAGGAAATGAGGACAAGTCAGTGCACAGAGGTTTGTACTGGGAGATTATTACTTATCACAGAAATCAGAAGTATTCTCAGCAGTTGTTGGTACCTACATTCACACACTGATAACAAACCACCTAGAATACTCAAGGCTAAATTAGGTGTATGGTTTCTAGCAGTAGGTTTACATAGGAGGTAGCAGCCTATTCCTGCAGAGTGGTTATTCAGTAACCTCAGGTCCAAGTGCATGCAAGAGGTCTAAGTCCAGCTGGTGACCTATGTTAACAACTGCTGCATAATTTTTCATTATGAAATTTCCTTGCTACAAATTTTGTTTTCATTTTATTCAAGTAAAAATATACTTTCAACCCATTCTAGTCACAAAATTATTATGGAACAGAAAGAACGGAGAAATTTAGAAACGGAGAGTTCATTATCTGTGCATTACACTAGAGGCTTCATTTACACATCTCCTCTAAGGGATTCCTGTCCATGCTCAGTTCACCAAACAGCAGACCTTCTGGGAGGGTAAAACACGATGATGCACTGAAGATGACTGAGGTTATAGGATCTCTAGTTTATTTACCTGCAAATATCTGAGTATCTGAAAGGAGATGATAAGAGGGAAAAAGGTGGCCTCCACAGTTAGCATAAGCAAAAATTGTTCTTCTAACCTGGATTCCAACTCTGCTCCACAGTGGAGTTTAGGGCAAGTCACCTAAATTGCGCTCTTCACAGAGTCAGAGGGAAGCTTCCATTACAGACAAGTGAGAGCTGTGCTCTGAACAGAAAGTGCTGTAAAATGCTGATTACTTTCAGCAGCATGTCAAGGGATTTGAAATCGGACCACACAGGTAATCATTTGGCCATTTTCCAGTATTACCCATGTTAAGTTTTCCAAGCTGTAAACCACAACTGCTGTTGTCTGAGAGACATGTGCTAGGGTACCAGCTAAGAGGTGCATGTACCATGCATTTCTGCAAGCACTTGTAATGTTAGGATAAACTCAGGATTGTTTCTAGACATGTATCTGCAAACAATGGAACAGCCTTTTTTTTTATTTCTGGAAAAGCAACTAATACCTTTGCTTCCTCCTTATTATTATGGACTTCACACCAAAGATCCTGGGTGAAACCACAACAGCCTTCACCTATCCATGCACAAGGAAACAAGTTGAGCATATATAGCTCAGCAAGCGTTGGCATGTATGCCTTCCAATGGAACCTCAAAGTAACTCCAGAATGTCAACAGTCCTCTTTCAACTCACTGACCAGGGAGCTGCAGCCCATAATGCTTCACAGGCAGCCCCACAGACTGCCATAGTCTCTGGTGTGCTATTTTAACAAAAAAGCCACTGTTCAAACCTAGAGCTTTATCACAATCCAGTACCATTATGTCTGCAAATCTCTGAAGACAGATTTTAATCCTGATTAAACTAATAGGTAGAAAAGGTATTATGAAAATATTTTCTCTTTTGTTGTGCGTCTGCTAAAGAATAGGGGAAGGCTGACAGGAGACAAAAGCAGTAACAGGAGATTGATCAGGAAGGATAAGCTCAAGTAACCTAAAATATTTAGGTATTTATGCTTCTTACCTATACTAATCCTCACATAACTTTAAACCTAGCCAAAGCCATTTACACTATTTTCTTGGAGCAGGGCGTTCCTATGATAGTAAAACTCGTCATGAGGTGACACCATGCATCTTTAATGTGCACAGGCAGGAAAAAATCCTTTGTGGTAAAATCAGTAAAATTACAGTTACACACTGTACTTAACATTTTGAATTTCAATTTGCTTCTCACTAAAACAGTGAAGTATCTTCCTGTGATGAAATTCCTTGAATAAGATTACAAATGCATTCTTTTGCCTGTCTATATTATATAACTAGCTAGTAACTTTGCAGTGCTGTCATTAAGCAAATAATTATTCAATAATCACCTGATAAATGTGGAGCCAACTCAGATCTGTACAGTAATAATAATGTCTGTGTTTGCTGAAGGATTTAACAGTTTTTATGTACAAAACAGCACTGTAAGATTACAAAAAAGCTCATGAACTGTTAAGATACATGTTCAGATTAATCAGGCACGCTGCTATGGTTAAGCTACAATCAGAGTGTCAAGCCTCTGTACTGTGTTTCCATTGCTTTTCTTTTGTTAGCCAGGCTCCTCAAGCTCCACAGTGATCTGCCATTGAGAGCTCCCCCTACAAAAAGAAATCCTGAACAGTTTTCTGTAGGTTAACACCCTGAACTGTCTTATCATGGTTAAAGGAATGCCAGTGCTACCAAAAAAACCCCAAAAGATGTATGGATGTGTGGCTGAGGACAGCAGCTCTTAGGTTAGCTCAGCTGAGTTGAAAAACCAGTGTTAGCTGAACCTGATGTAAGACAGGCTGCCCTAAAGGGACAGCTCTCCCTCCTCATGCAGCACTATGCTCCTGCTGCTTTCTGCATGTTGGTTTAGTGATTCAACAATGCTGGGGTGAGATGGATCAAGTAATATAACAAATAAAAGGATTTGTTTTCAGCCAGATCAGTGAGCTGACTTGACTCACTCAGCAAGGGTTAACACATGGGAACGCTGAGGAATGCAGGGTCTGGACCAGAACAACCCTTCTATCCAAATCCTATTGTTAGACCAACTCCAGGAAGACATGGAAGCCAAAGGATAAGCCTTCTTTTTGTTTCATGCCTCTTAGTGGTGAAAACTTGAGACTGGACTCTCAAGCAGAGTGAAAAAATGTACACTCATGGCTTTGCTTCTAAGCGGGAAGGAGAGCAGGCAAGGGCAAGCAGTTTACCAAGGCACTGTGCAGAAGGAAATTTCTTTTTTCACCTGCTCATCTTAAAAGCTTACTGAAACCTCCATCCTATACAGTTGTTGTGTAAGAGGAGGAAGAAAACCATACAGATTTGGTCTAGAATGAAACCAAGTTTTGTTCCTCACGCAAGTTTTGAGCCTTCAGTGGGTTTCTGGCACAGCCCTGCAGTAACATTAAGGACAACAAACTGGCTTTTTTTTTTTTCCAAGACAAACTCCAAACAGTTCATACTTTTAACAGAAGGGGACTGAACCAGGTGACCTAGTAAGTATGATCCAATCTGACACACTAGGCATGTTTTCTCTGTCTGTGCTTGCACAGTCCATGCATTATAGGATTCAGGTCCTTGACTGGAATGCCTATACACATAGTAATCTAAATAACCTTAACTCAGTGTTAAAACTGGGTATTTCAAGCTGTCCAGATAAAAATAAGGATTAGCCAGAACCACACAGGAAGTTACTATGTAAAAATGCTAATCAACCTGAAATTCCAATACACTTCTGAAAGAAAAGACTTTAGTCCCCTCTAAACACTAAAACACACAAACATAAAGTTGCTAATGCAACTGTTCAGGAACGCACAGAACCACTTCTCAAACATTCTTTAGTTGAGGCTAGATTTGTATCAGCTCTACACCCTTTAATTATACTGCAGTAAGAAAGCTCAATTCTTAATTTCAATTTGGTAGAAAACGAGAGGAAAATGTACTTGAGGATTTACTCAAACCTTAAAACATGGGAACAGGCATAGTCTGAAAATCCCTTGTGGTCTNATGGGAATGACCCCAGTGTACCCTAGTGTGAACTCAAATCCTTTCAGTTGTTTCCAACATTTTAACATGTCAAAGGTCTCCTGGATCACTGCCAATTTATCTTCAAGTAAGGCAGGCCAAGCTTCAGTGCTAGTAAGGATAACAGCACAGCATACCAACACATCCGTGACACCTGTAGTTGGTACACCAGACACCATGCTTTAGCCACACTTCCATCACCAAGCAGCAGTAAGTCAGCTTCTGACACACAAGTGTTAATAGTAAAATTCTACCCAAGCACAAACTGAATGTCAACACCTGCCTGGCTACACAAAGGAGAAGGCAGAAATTACAAGTCCACAGAGCGCAGCTGCCTACAGGAGCCTGACAGCTTGGCAACCACTCGGGTCAAGGCCCTATTCTCAGTCACCAGTCGCTCATTTATGTGTCTCAAAGATTGAATCTGCTTTATTTGTTGCAGGTTCTGCAGGAATCAAAGAAACAGGAGTGAAAACAAGGAACACCCCCCACATCTGTATTATGTTTAAAAGAACTAGAGATGAGCAGAACTGAAAGAAAACTTAGCAGGGACAGTCCTTTTTAAAGCAGATAAGTCACTGTGAAAGGAAAGTATCAAACAAGTGGCACATTCTTGAAAAGCAATCTAAGAACCAGCAGTGATTAGTCACAGCTTTCCAAAACAGTTCAGGATACATTAACAATGAAAGCTATTCCTGGAATTCTTTAGTTAACATCCTAATTGCACAAACTAAAGCTCCTATTCAGAAGTCTGTAAATAAGGACACATTTAACATACATGTTTACACATCAGAAATGACGGAAGATTATTTAATCTTTAATACAAAACTTTGACATATTGCTTATTGAAAGTAAGCTTTTTGAAAAAAGGCATTATATTTGTAATCTCTATTTTTCTTGAAAGCTCAACCTTGCCTAAGAGGAATTTACAGGTTGATGACATAAGCTCATATCCTGTCTTCCTCTCTTAGACACAGTTATTTTCCTCTACCATAGCCCTGTATGTATTTCACTTCCAAAGACCCCTCAAGGAACCACAGACATTATGTCCTCCCTTAAAGCAAACTATCTTGATCTGAATCCAAGGGAGCCGGAGGCACTGTAGTTGCCTTCTGCCTACATCTGCCTGTCAGCTTCAATTATTTCAACAAAATTTCGTGCATGCATTTTAATGAAAAGTATTTGGAAGTTAATGCCACTTCCAAGCACCAGAGGGAGCTCAAAAATGACCTTCAAAGGAAAATTTTTACTAATCAAGGACAAATATCCGAAGTCGAAACAGTGGTGCTTCAAAATTTTAGGAGTGCAAAAATATTTTCTATTTCATCATGTTCCACTAGTTTTCTAGTTACACTTTAATTCTATCAGTGTGGTTGGTTCTGTTCAATATTATATCCACAGCCATAATACAAAACAAGCTTTTCCAATTTCTCACTCTTCTTAATCGTATCAGAGGACTTAACAGTGATAAACCAAGAAATGATAAAAGTCATACCATGACTGGTTGGACAAAAAAAACAACTCAGCAGCTTATTTGTCAGTGTCTGAAATCTCTGAAATCTATCAACTGCTTTTTGTTAACTAAAACTTATTATTCAGCCTATACAAAGAGAAGTTTTTCTTTTGATATTGGTAACATGCTGTCTAACGCATAATTTACAGAGCATGAGATAAATGTTGAAGCAACTTCTAATACTTCAATATCTATGGAGTTATATGCTACCATTATTTTTAAGTTAATGAAATACAGGCTATTACATCAAAATCATAAATTGTAATTCCATCTTGATTAGACTGAGATATGTTTTCCTCCAGCCATCCCTGGAGGTTTTTTGCTAGCCAGTATGTCGTAGAAGCTTAAGCCTCAGTGTTGCCTTAGAAGTCCTACCCATAGATCTGTTTATGCCAGAGTAACAGCTTCTCTACAAGCTATAAAACATGAGTGATTTTGAAATGCAACTATAACTCAGTTATTTTTTAATAAAATTATAGAGACCAATAATACTGACAGGCTACATATTTATTGCATTGACATAATCATACACTTTGTTTAATGTGCAATTGTTTACTTACTTTCAGTTCCTCTTCCATTTCAGATATCCTTCTTTCTAGAGCTCTTCTTTCCTAAATCAAAAGATGTGTGTTAACACTAAACAATACCCTTTTTGAAAATAGTACTGCTTTTAAATGCTGTGGTAACAGTGAAATACTTCAAGTTTCAAAGATCATACAACCAAAAGCGTAGTGTGGACAGGAAACTTGTGATGGCAGTGACATATAGGAATATTGTCAATATGGAAATTTAATATTTGAGGAGGAAGAGATACAGAAATTTGTATCAAGTCCTACAAAATATACCCTTTCCTTTACACAGGTTCTAAGTACCATTCGTTTGGAGTTAATTTTCCAAGATCTAGCCTTCTGTAACAGCTTAATATACAAGAAATGCAGAAAATTATCAGAAACACAAAAGTATTAAAAGAAACAAGCACAAAAGCATAAGCTTTCATAGACAAGCAAACCTAGCTCAGTGGGATCTGTCCACACTATAAACTAAAACATCCTTTAGATACATCCAAACATACATTAAAGGAGTTCAGCTGAGTACCAAAGAAATCTAGCTATGTAAGACCACCTGCTTCTTGAGTATATGTTTCCTGAATATTTTCTGCGTTTCTAGTATAGTTTCATTTCCCTTTTTTGTCTTTTTACCTGAGAAGCAGGAGATATTATCATCTGTAGAAAACCTGAGGTTGTTTTGATTACACTGATTGCAGTACCCAAGCTAGCTTCCTGGAAGCTATATACTATGCTGCAGCCTGCAGTGCAGACACTACCATATTTCTACATGACATCATTTTGTTTAAACCTCATTTACAATGCATCTGACAGGTGAATAGCTAATGCAATAGACCTCAGGGGTTTATAGCTTGATGGCTTGCTTTCCTGTGTCAGACAAGGCAGTGTGTCTCATTTAAAAGCAGCTGCAGTTACCAGTACTCTACATTCAGGTTTTTTCCAAAGTGTGAAAGGCAAAAGCAACAGCTTATTGCAAAGTGGATATATGCATCTGCATCCAATGGTGTTATGCAAAGAGCAAGCAGCATGGACTGAAGTGTGTAAAACTTTGGTTAGATCATACCGCCCAGTGGATACTGACTCTTGCCGGTCACCTTTCAGATATAAATCATTGGAATATAGTTTAATCATAGTGCAGTTATACTTCCAACATTTTCCCATTTTAGCAAACAACTTTACAGCTTTATAAAAGTAACAGATTACTGCAGATTTAGTACTTAATGTACTTAACTCCTTCAAGTTAAGACTTTTCCCATAATGACCCTGGCCAATACTAACGGGCATAGTAAGTACCAGCAAGCTAACTGCAGTAAGTAACTAACAAACCCCCACCATCCTACTTGCAACTCTATCAGTTACCTACTAGCTTTGTAGAATAATACATATTGTCACTGTATAGTTAGAATAACTCTACAATTTGTTTCTATTTTTTACATTTCTATTGTTACATTACACATTAAAAAGGTATCTTTAAAATTATTCTTAAGTTCTTTGCTAAGTTTGTTTCTAGAGACCAGCTATTGATCACTAGCAGCTGAGAATCCTGCTTCAGTCACTTTCAAAGTCAAATTAACTCCAGATTCTGATGAGGGAAATACAGTCACAAGTAAGTTCCTGTTAAAAACTCTTGTCTGAAAAGAAGTTTAAAACTATAAAATACAAGGAGTGTCTCCTAAACCTTGTGTAAATCATGTTTCAGCCATATAACATTACCACTAACATTTTTTTTACCTGATAGCTTTAATACCAGTACATTTTGGAAGAGTAACATTTCTGAAAGACATTTTGCTGTTGGACTAAATGTCTTTACAAAAAAAGGTGCAAGCATTTCTAATATAGCCAAATGTTTTAACCCAATGGCTATTCTGAGAAAAAGCAAAGAAGCCATTTCAAACTGAAATAATGTCTAGCTATACAGTACTGAATGCTCTGCAGTATGAAACCCACATAATAATGGACATAACTAAATCTGTCAAATAATTACACGCCCACTTGTGTGGTCACAATAGCACAGAGGGATACAAAGATGCTGATGAAACTTCTCTACTGATAAAATCACTGCCTACAGCAGGATGCCAAAAAATCATGGAGAAACAGGTGCCAAAAGGCCAATGCAATTATCTGGATAGATCATTAAGATAAAGATACTGGAACTTCAGAAGTGCCTGAGAGTATTTCTGCACCTCCATGTGCTCCTATAAAATCTACCAATCTCTTTCTTTATACACCAGACAGGTTTGTGGAACTAAAAACTGTTTTCTAAACCTCAAATACTGGAAAGTAAACACAAAAAGGCTAGTGAACGTGAAGTTTACTAGGGATAAATAAATGTATATCATATCATTCATTATCGTCAAAGTTAATCTAGTTTTCTTCCTGTTTAAGTGTCTAATGTGCCACTCCAGGATCAGGGGGTATGATGTCATATGGCCAGAGTCAGGAAGAAAGGCAGGACCAGAAAAGGATCAATGTAGTTTACTTTACACTGGTGTGGAACTGAACTTTTATAGGGATGGATTTTAAACTAGCATGAAAGTATAGCTTAAAATTATGTGTCCAACTACAATTCCTGTACTGTCTCATGTATGGATTACATGACTCCTTTCCTATCCAATTTAGGTTTGTCTCTGACCCTGATGCCCTTCTTCCCAACACTGCTTACTCATTGTGTGTCCTCCCTCTTCGCCTTGGCATCATATTCCCTTTGGAAAGTTACGGCACAAGGAAAGAGACAGCTTATGATTACTTTTATATCAGTAGCAGGTTTCAGGTCTCCTGTCTGTGAGGTAGAAACAGCTACTTCATTGCCAACAATAATTGGTAAAACAATACACATGCTTCTGGAAAGCTCTGAGGAGATTAAAGTCTCCGAATCTTGGAAATGCATTAGAAGATGAGGCACTGTGAACCTGCTTAACCCTCTGGAGTGCCAACATTGTTTTGGACGAGATGGAACAAGTGGCAGATCCCTGGAGGGAGTGGGGTTTAGAACCTTGTTATCAAGAACCAACAGGCAATCTGAAGACAATTCTTAAGAGTAATTCCATCTCACAGTACCTCACATTCATTTCCACTTTGAAACCCCAAATCCCTAAATCTTCTAAAACATTCAATTTATAAGAAAGGTTTCTGTTCTCACTAAAATATATCCAAGCCAGGGGCTGCAAAACAAACTAAATCAAAGCCTGCACTGAGTACTTAAAAGATTTTTGGCAGAAACTTACCCTTTTCTCCATTTCCAAGAGTGATCTGTCAGCAAATCTTTCTTGTCTCTGAAACACAAAATTAATGAGGACATTGGTACTTGTTCTTAAACAACATAAATCTGAGGAAAACCAATTCAATTGGACATTTTAGTATTCTGTCAGAAGTATGTCTTCAAAAGCATTGCAAAGTCTGTTCAGGGAAGTAACACTGAAATAAAGAATAAAGAATTAACTAGATTTAACACACACTTCCTCTGTGACCCTCCCTAAGTAATATAATCACTACATAGCCTTTGGCAAATAGGAGTATTGGCAAATGCAGTATTTCAATCTCAAAGCATTAGAAAACAAACATCTTTTTGAAGTACTTCACTTGAAGGTATGGGGTACACATGGAAGGCACTTAAGTACAGGTAAATAGTAGCAAATGCAATCTGAGACTAGGAAACACTCTTTCTACAGCAATTTAAGACAAATTAAACTTTTGTGTACATATTTGGTATTACTGGCAGCACTGTTATCTGACAGCAGTTGTAACTGGAGTGCACTATTTGCTCCTCAGTTCTAAGATAAAGCTATCTGACCAGCCAGGAAGAACTGGTGGGTTATGCCCATCTGTCAGCAGGTTTATGAATTAAACAATCCATCCTGACTCACAGTTTGAATATAAGCTTAACAGCGTAGAAAGTGTTTATCCCTACCCTGCAAAGAAGTTCCAGATACATGCTGCCAAGAACCACTACTACCTAAATAGGCAGGAGGCAGTCTCACACATTTTGTTCACAGTTGAAGACCAGGATCCTGTGCTCTTTTCTCTTTAGAAACAAAGAGGTCACTCTCATCTTTAGATAAGAAACAAAGCTGATGTCTAGTAAGGAGCTGCCCATAGCCTAGAATGTTTCTAGTTTGCCATCTATTTTGTCAGCTAAATACATGCTTTTTTGTTTTATACAAACCTGAGTGGTTTTCTCCAGCTGTAGCTTAAGATCCGTAAGTTCCATGTTGGTATCATGTAACTGTGCCTTCAGTTTTTCATTTTCAGCTAGAATCTGTTCATAAAGCTATGAGAAAATATTCATTATATAAAAAAGAACATTAGTTCAGTGAGATTAGCTGAAAAATTTAAAAACCATGAATGAGCTGCACATAAAATGAACAAATACATTAACAGCCTAAGAAGTAAAAATAAGTTACAGATTTTAAAGATGTTTAGAATTGGCAAGCACTTTGAAGAACTGTTACCAAATGTTTCTAGAAACAAGCAATTTTGCACAGGGAGCACAAAACTTACCTTACACATTAAAAATCATTTTCCTTTTTTTTTTTTTTTTTGCTTCAGACTTGACAGCCCAGTAAGCTTTCTGAAAAAAACTCCTCCTCTATTTTAAAGCAAGATCTAAACACATTTTAAGTATGTAAGCTAGCAAACATAACAAATAAAAGGCTTCACATACATGTAATGCAGTTGGAATGGTACAATGAACTACAACATTAGGAAGAAGTTCCTCCCCACAAGGGTGGTGGAACACTGGCCCAGGTTGCCCAGGGAGGTGGTTGAGTTGCCATCCCTGGAGGCATTGCAGGTGAGGCTTGCCAGGGCTCTGGGCAAGCTGCTCTAGTTGGGGATGTCCCTGGCCACTGCAGGGGGGTTGCACTAGATGACCTCCAGAGGTCCCTTCCAACCCTAACCATTCTAGGATTCTATGATAGTATTTGTCATAAAAAAATGGATCTTGGCTCCTCTGAATTTCTCCCTTGCCTTCAAGAGAAAACTGCAAAAGCCAGAAGGTGTTTTGCAATGTGCATTTTCCTCTGCTGTAGTGGCTTCTCTGCTCATCCGTTTGGCAGGGTTAATTAAGCAGACTTTGTGATGCAATGTAACATTATTTCCAATTGATGAAAAACAGTAAGAAAGTTCTATTTTTGCACCAAAATGATTGGATCAGATACCTTTTTAAAATCTGTGCTGTCTTCTTTTTCTAGTCTAGTGCAGTAAGGTTTTCGATCTTCAAGGTAAGTGTGTGAGCCTGCCCGTCCCTGCGCTGACTCGTAACGTTCACCTGACGACACGCTGAGGGAGCCTGCATCGTATCTGTGAAAGAGAAGGTCTTCATTTGCTTTGTCATTGCCTTCTAAAGGAGACCACTCACTCACTCACTCAAACATTGTCAGTCTGCTGTTAACACAGCTGAAAATAACCAAATGCAATTATGTTTTTTAGTTAAGCCACTGTCTTCTAATTTGATGCCAATTTAATTTGTACATCCCCTCAGTACTTGCACGTTCTGTGTGAAGGCTGAGTTAGTGCCTGCCTTTGTATGCAGAGAAAAAGATTTAATGCAAGCAAATATTTATGTGTCTTACAGGACTTGATATTAGTTAGATACTTTAATTCTTCTTTCCTTACGAAGAAGACCTATTTTTTAAAAATGTATTACTTTAATTAAAGAGGTAATCTCTAAAATATTAGCTCGGATGAATTCTCCAAGTTTTATTAGGGAAACCAAGGAGATGTCAAAGCTATTTGCTGTGAATGCTAGTATTTCAACAGGAGCAGTTTATAAAACAAAGCTTCAGCAAAGTCTTTATCCTGTTAATCACTGAATTACAAACAGCATTAATAAAATGTAGAATAAATTCACACTGCTCACTGTTTCCTCTTCACTGATCATGTGCTTTAGTAGCTCTATGTGACACATACTCAGCACAGATGGAACATAATATAATCCAATAATTAACTCAAATTATAGAAGCAAATGAAAACTTTTTTCTTTAAAAAAAAAAAGTGGTATTTCTGCACTTCCTTTTTCATAACTCTTAAGAAAATCTAATTTTAAGAGGTTGTACTTTTCTTGAGATTCCTTAAAAATTTTTCAAGAAATTTCCAGCAGGATATTCTTGTTGCTGGCCTCTTGTCGCTCTTGTCTTCTTTGCAAAACTGACTTCATACTGAAAAAATGTGTAGGGAATAGTACTGCATTCCTCAAAATGCCCAGGCTGCCTGCAGGGCACTAGAGACTCCAATATATTTCCCAGAATAGAGAATCCTACCCACACAGAGAAAAAAAATTTAGCATTGTAACTTTACAACCATACAAATGTAAAATATCATTAATGTCTTTTAAAGCTCAACCCAGCTGACTACTGGGATTAAGGTGAATTTGTACATAAAGAACTTAAAATGAGATTATGTGAACAAGAAGCGTAACAATTTTAAATGAAGTTGTTGAAATTCCACATACCTTGAAAGGCTATCAGTCTGAGGTGGGGAGGGGTAAAAAGAGAGAAAAATAATAGATCATGTCAATAATTTAATTAATTAAAATGTAAAACAACCTGTGAACAAGTATAGCTAAACAGTTCTATTAAATGCATATGCTATCCAACTGCATGTATTATCTGAAGGTTGGCAAGTTTCAGTTCTGTTATGTTTGGAACAAAAAAGAAGTATGTGCTAGAATGTGCTTCCCAAAATACGATTTACAAGGATGTTAGTATCACACTCTAGAGTTTGGACTGTCCTAAACGTTGGAGTCATCTCAGCAGTTGGTGCATTCTGCAATTTGCCTGCTTGTTATCAACAGTACCCTGAATTCCCTACTCCTTCTTCCTCTTCTTTAACATTAGTAATAATATTTTGAAAGGTCAACATAACAATGACTTCAGCTCAATAATAATAATAGTGTAAAATAACCTGCAAAATCATTGTTTCAACACAGCCCAATGGCAAACATGCCACTATACCAACAACATAAGGAAGCACTTATTAGACTTCATTTAAATGACAGTTTCATTTTTTATATTACTTTCATTCATTCCAGGTGAATCCACAGGCACACAGTTCACTCACTTCTACTTGACAAGCAAAATTTAATTAGAAGTGATGACTTAAGAGTGAGAGAGTGCCCTGGAAGCATTACATCAGCCATACAAACCTTTTTCCCCTCTGGGTGGTCAGCACAGATTCATCATTTATTCCAATTATAATAACAATCTTGAGTGAAGACATTTCAGTCAAGAAACTCCTGATGTATCATCACCTGGACATCCTCCAGTGTTACTCAGCACTGGCTGAAGCTTTCCCCATAGGTGTTTTTTATGGGGGGTGGTGTGGTTTCTTTAGTTTCCTTTTTAGTAAGAAAACTGTATTTTTTCAAGGTGCATAGAGGAAAATAGCCAAACACTCCACAACACACTCCCCTTTGACACCTTCAAGTGCATTTTAAACACATCTGACCTGAGCATGAATAATGCTGAGAACTTAAGGTTATTTTGTCACAGTTAGGTGACACACACCTATACATGTATAGTTTTTAAGCTACTGGCAACAACACAAGTAACTTCCAATTAACTATGAGTCTCATCTGCATTACTGAATGTTTAAGTAAGATCCATGTGAAACTACAGAATCCCACCACATAACAAACAACCTACCAAAATCCCTTTTCCACTGCTTCCTTCTCACCTCAACAAAACAGAGAAAGTTTTGTCTGTAAAGACTTCAGGTTTTCTCTTTTCACCTTGCAGAAATGTCGTATACAAAAAAATGCTAAGCTGGTCCTTTTAACCTCTACCAACAATCTAGAACAGCCACAAGGAAGTAAACCATTCCTGCATTATTTCTTAACAAATACACTTCCTAAATGCTGTTTTTCTTTGCTTCTAGTGGACTCCCCATGGTGCCATGGGAACGTGAAAACCTGCCTGATCTCCATTCCCCTGCTGCAGTACAGCTTCCCAAACAGAAAGTCAAATGATTAAGTCATACAGAGATCATTTTAGAAACAGCATTTTCCAGCTACACAGGGGGACAACAAGCGAACTGGTGAGGAAAAGAGCACTAATTACTAGAGGCAAGAAATCATTCCCATTCTCCTGGCTGAGGCTGGGAACCTGAGAAGCTGGACACTGACTCCATAATCTTCAGACAACTGTAGCTCAGCAGTTTGTGTCTCCTGAAAGCTGTGCACTCCTGCTTCTCAAGCACCATCCAGCAGCCTCCACAAGCTCACTTGAAAGAGCAGCTCCTGTCTCCAGCACATGCCTGTTCTTGTTCCCCTCACTCTTACAAAACAATTTTTTGGGACTCGTTTTTTAGCACAATCTTAGCTGTTTTCTTTATTTTCCCCTGCAATTTCTGTTAGTCGAGCTCAGTTACAATTTTTGACATTTGACAAAAAAAAAAGTGAAGCGGTTCAAGTCTACAAACTCTGCTTAAAGCTTGAGAAGAAATTATGCCAACACATATTCCTGTGGCTCCAAATCACACAAGATGGATGTTCTTCATACAGTCACAGAACTGAGCAGACTGAGCAGCCACAGTTACACTGGCAGCACACAAGCAGTAATGAAAAATTAAAACATATGTATCTTTACCTACACAATCTGAAATAACACTTAGTATGCCACCAGTCTATAGAGACCAAAAGCAACTATGTCTCTGAAGATGTACACTAAGCTTCTAGGCAGGCACATTACATTTGAGTGAGGTTAGGATAACTACTGGCAATGGAAATAAAATACCAAAGTGAGGTAGAATTCTTCACACTGTTACAAATGAGTGCTTCTGTAAAACTATCACAGCAGTGAAACTGAGAAACAGAATGTGAGTACAGCATTTCAGTGACACTATTAACACCAGTTTCTCATGTTTGTTGCCACAGAATTAGAAGTAATGACATTTATTATCCTAATCTTGCTAAGCTTTCACCTTTTAGAAGACATGCATCTGATCTCTGACCAAAAATAAAATTCCAGTCCATTTTGCTATAACCTGTATAACCTAATCACAGTTGTAGTACATATTCCATTTTTCCCCCCAATACTGAAAACCATACTGAAAAAAGGGGCTTCATGGAAACACTGTTTTACTCAGACTCCTTCATTTGCCAAAGGGAAGGATTGTTTTTAAATGGCTATCCTACAACTTAGTTCTAAGACTATCCTTCTAGCAAGGAAAGCCCATTTCCTTTAAGTAACACAGTATTTTTTGTGCAAACTGAATCCTCATTTCTTAACACTGAAAAGCCTAAACAAAATGTCATTAGAACTATCAAAGTGCTTAGCAAAGCCTGACTTTTCTTTAATAGCTCTCATTTCTGGACAAATTATCAGCTAAGATGTCAAAAGACAGTTATGAGGAACTGAAGAACAAGAAAGCACAAACTGAAATCTTACAAGACAATTCTTTCAAAGACCTCTGAGATGGCTAAGATAATTTTTCTGATTCCTTAAAGGTTTCGGCCCAGAAAATATTTTGTCTGAGGTCCTTTAATTTTCTTACTTCCTTGAATCCATATGCAATGCTTGCACTTGACCTCCTCTCTTTAGTTTAAATTCCTGAGCTACCATCAAAGCCTTTGGAAGTTTAAAGTAACCATCTAGCTCTGGCTTGTAGCTTCACCAAGCAAAAATACAAACACCAGCACCACATAAGGGAGTAACAGAGTATTTCCAAAGTTTCTGTCTTCTGAATAGCAGTGTATTAAATAATCAGCAGAACTGAAAAACATTAACTATTTTCTGAATGTTTTTCATTATAATCCTAGTTTATTAAGACCTCTTTCATTTTCTCTTCCTAGAACTGAAAAGGATTCATTAGCAAATAATGATAAATTTCTACAATAAAGCATGCAAGGCCTGTGTCAAAGTGAAAGTAGATTTAGTAACTGCAAAAAAGAAAAGTGCAGTTTCTTTAGGTATCTTAAAAATACAAAAAATGTTCTGGATGCTAGTTCTACATAATCAGAATGGAAGAGAAACCCATCCATTTTAGCCATTGTTAATATGTTAAGAATAGTTATTAAAGCTTGCAAAGGAAATGACACTGAACCATAGCCACAACTTATGAATCAGAAAGCACTTTGAAGAACTCTAGCATATGCCCTCTTCTAACTGAATCCAAGTGCAACAGAAATTTTAGGATCAAAATGTACCTGTTAGTAAGTTAATAAACTAAATACCTTCTTAAAAATTACCTGAGTTTCTTTCTTATTTGTTCCTTCTTCTGAATCAGACTGGTGTTCCTGTTCATTTTCATCGCTCTGGTAAAAGAAGTGTAAGAGTAAGTGAATTGTTGAAAGCTTACTGAGATAGAGTTTAAGGCATTACAGACTTTTTACATGAAAATCTATGACCAGGAGAATTCATCCTAACTAAAATGCAGAGAATATATGTTATATATGATGAAAATTCTCAAGCAAGTCTATGTTTTCAATTAGCAGAAGGAAAGAAGGCAGAACTTTGCATCTGGCACGTTAAAACCTTGCTTTGACAAAGTACATACTTCTGTGACAAAGAAAAGGGAAGCAGCTGAAACAATCAACTCTAACCCTACTAATCTGACAGCAGTTCTTTTAACTACACAGCTACTTGTAATAAGATGAACTGTCACCTGGAGGTGTTTAAGAAAAGATTGGATGTGGCACTGAGTGGCATGGCTTAGATGTTGTGGTGTATTGGGTCATAGGCTGGACTTGATGATCCTGGGGGTCTTTTCCAGTCTTGGTGATTCTGTGATTCTGTAAGTATTTTTTCTTCAGCTTATGATTAATTGCTGTTGTTATAGCTATTAGAGTGTTGTAGAATTCTTTTTATCAATGTAAGTGAGACTTCATTTTGATTTTGCAGGAGCAGCAGTGGTTTACTTACATCTTGAGTCCAAAACGAAACTCCTGTAGAGCGTCGTTTTTCTCTCGGTCGCCTCCTTTCTCTTATAGACTTAGGCTGTGACTTATCTTCTTCCTTTTCCTCCTCTTTTTTGCCCCCTTCTGTTAATAACAGCTTTCTTATTAACTTATACATGATAAAACCCAATTTTCTGAAAAATTTCAAAAACACTTCTCAGTCTTTCAAATGCTTGCAATCTATTGTTTTACCTGAAACGAATTTGCTCAAGAGCTTCTTAGGACACAGAGGCTTTGCTGCAATATACATTTCTCACAATACAGCTCTAAAATACTGTGACTATTGTTCCAATTCTTGAAAATACTCATTCCATCCCAGCCACCTAAACAAAATGTTTCAATGCAACAGTAATACACCACAAAGTGGACTTCAATTTTGAAAACTGTCATGTAATAATTCAATCATCTGTCAGTAGGTGTATAAAAGTACAAAATAAGAAAAATCTTCACCGTTCTTCATCAAATACTTTTTTTTTCCATCAAGAATTCAGTATTAAAAAAAAGCCTTTTAGAAGTCTGTTTAGTACTCCTTTAACAGTCCCCCTTTTCAACATAGCACATTTCTGCTCTAAGGAAAAAAAAAATGGGACCTCCTAGATTAGATTAATACTATATTACAGATTTCCTTTTTCTTTAAAACATGCAATTGCAATTCAGATTGACATAATACTTCAGGACTGTCTGTTCCCCTATATGTTTACAAGCAAGTTGTAAAATAAATAAATAAACAAACTGCCTAAAACAAAGTTATTCACCTATTATCATGCAGTCTGCTGCTCTTTTATTAAAGATACCACAGATCTGGATTCAGATAGAAGCATCCCTAATAACTTTACCATCACTAGTTTTTAGAGAAAAATGAACATTTTACTGTGAAGCAAGAATTAAACAGAAAAAGGAAATACAAATATTCATGGTGAACCTACACCTTTCCTAATTAAACAAATGATGGTCTCCTCATAAAGTCATAATTTGAAATAGAAACCTGCTGCAGCTAATATTTACCCTTGAAAATCTTTTTCATAGAACAGTCTATGAAGAGTTTCCTAGAGTATGCATGCACCACTGAAGAATCTTAATTCAAACTTCAGTTTAGGACAGAGGGGGAAAAAAAAAACCCCAAAAAACCCAAGGTATCTCTGAAGTTTAGTCCCAGTAACTTTCTCAGCAGTCTGAGGAACATGGCAGTCCTGCTACATAGTTCATGGAGATCTGAACAATGGATCATTTAATCTGATCCTCTATATTACAGAATTACCTATTTCAATCAGTAATCCTATTTCTCCCAAGTCACTGTGGCATACCTCCAAGAGAGAACAGGAAATCACACTCTATGTCAACACAGCCTCCTCCTTTGACAGACAACTAATCAGGCTCTGAGAATTATAGCAGGTGATTCACATGTGACATCACAGAAAAGCTTTTTTTCTGACCTCTGAATCATGCATCTGATGCTCAGTTTAAGATTACATAAACTAATTAAGTATCTACAAGTATGTTTCCGTTAAATATTCTGAACTATCACTGCAAAGATTTCCCTCCCCTTTGTTTTGAGCTGCTCATGAAACCCTAAGAGGTGCCTAAAGCACCATTCCAGTCTTTTGATGTAAAAGGACTGAAATAAAACCCCAGTTATTTAGCAATTATGTAATCAAGTGAAATTCCTCCTCAATACCTACAAATAGTTCAATTCAGAAATGTGATTTTGGTTCCATACTTATTACACACTAAACAGCTGCAAAGCACCATCAAGCACAGCAAATGCCTCTCTGTGTTTTGGCATGCCTTACACAAGATGGAACTAGGATACATGCCTAGTGGTCACGCCTATTGCACCCACTTTTGAACTGTCTTTAGAAACATAACATGTCCATTGTCAATAAAAACAAGAACAAGGAAAGAGCCCTCACAAGCAGTACTCCTACCTCTCTCACTTTCCTTTGTTCCACTTCGAGAATAGGCAGAAGTTATACCTATAAGGCTGTTTGGTCTGTTTAGTTGACTTGAAGTTGAAAGAGAGCTAGTGGAGGTGGAGAGTGAAGAGGTGGACGATGAAGAAGTTGAAGTTGGTCTGTAGCGATGATATGGCTATTTGGCAGAAAAATGTCAAAATTAATTTACCAAGATTAAACAAATATAAACCACAAGATATTAAAACATTTAAATGTACCAGTAATTCTTATAGTAGTACCGAAATTACAATACTGTACTTGAAGTTGAGTCATAGAATTTCTCTACCAAGAGACCCAACATGAAAATACCTCTTCAACAGTTCGTGAATATCTTTGTCTATAATCATCATCTTTAGTTTCAGATTCCTTCTTTTCTTCTTGTTTCTCTTTGTCTTGCTTTTCTTTCTCTTCTTTTTCTTTTTCTTCATTTTCCTGTTCTCTGGTTCGTGTAGGACGACTTCTTCCTATTGTTTTTTCAGCTTCTTGAAGATCTGTCAGTGTTACACCCTGTGAAAACAGCAGTTCACAAACAATGTTTCAATATATCATTTGCATTAATGTAGATGATCACATTATGGAAATACATATTTTAAAGACAAAATAAAGCTTCAGGAAAAAATCTATCTATTCAGAAACAATTTTACCTATATATTCTACTGATAAGCTTTTCTCTTGAATCCTGAAACCAAACATCCCTCTTTGATTAGTGGGATCTACCACAGATTCCCCAGCAACATGATTTTGAATTGAACTATACACACATAGAAAATGATAGAGAAACCATTTAAGAATCCACAAGACCCTTCCAATATCATAAGGATACTAAAAATTTTTTAAAGAATACCCAAAAATATAATATTAACCAAAGTTTCAGAAAAGTTGAGATTTTACAAATTCACTTAGTGCAACTGGATTTTTAGGTTAACCCCACAGAAATGCACTGACAGCACCAGAGAAAGCTGCAACTCATTTTTTATTTCCTTACTCTGATGCTACGAAGTCATTTTGAAACACGCTCAGAAAACAAACAATTCCTTGCAGACAGTACTTTTCAAAAATTATATCTTACTGATACTGCTCAAAACACTCTGCAGCCTATTCTTCAAAGCCAACTTTGCATTTTATCAGTTGTTTAATTGTTTTTTATATTGACAGTGTTTTAATACAGTAATTCCTGGTAACTTCTTCACTGTCGTCGTGGCTAGGCTTAGCGAACAAAGATCCAGGGAGGGCTCCATCCACGCTCCTCCTCAGCGCCTTTTCCAAGCGCACTGATAAAAAGAGGATAGCAGATAGCACCCTCGAGCCTGCACTAGGGATTTTTTTTAGGTGAGACACAGCATGCACAGAGNCATTGGTAATTGCTCCACTGCCCAAAGAGCGTTCAAGCAGCAGTTAGAAATTATCCCTTTTGCTACTGTCACACCCTTCTCTGTATTAGGATTGCACTGGTTGCAACTCACTATGAGGTAGAACCACCAATATATCAGCATGTAAACTAAGAGAGGGAAAAATGCTGAAGGGAGTCCTGCAGCTGGGTTCTAGATTAGCAAGTAAGGAAAAGCTCTTCAGTAGTAGTACTCTGTGTCTACAGAAACTAGGTTGAATGTATTTTTTTTCTATGCCATGGATTTCATTAGCTATCCACAGGTCAGTCAGCTCAAGCATATATCTTCAACAGTCCATGCACAGGAAAAAGACTTAGAAATGGAAGTAGGTAGTACGCTAAGTCTGTTTCTCAAGCATTAAATCTTCAGCTGCATCAAAAGAAGTGTGGCCAGCACATCCAGAGAGGTGATTNAGGATTCTGTAAGTAGCTGTTAATTCTTCAAGAATAGAAAGTCTTTGATTTAAACATCTATATAACATCAGATAAAATTACTCGAGTAAGCTATTTTCCTGTAATGAAATAAAAAAATTCCTTTCAGTGGAGGAGTCAAATTTGTATTGTCACTTCAGTGATTAGAAAAAGTAAGTTTTGGTACACAATGAAGGGTCCTAAAGCTTTCAGGGGGGAAAAAAGAGGTTTTGTATCATCTGGTACCCAGCTCTTACATACCAGAAGACAGACCCATCAGTTTATTTGGAGCTTTACTTGGAAATCCAAACTTTGCTGTGCTCAGAGAGCCACCTGGGTATGTTTCCATGAGTGTAGAAGCTTTAACAAAACTGTACCTGTGTAGATCTCCTAGACTGTCTTGCTTGCCTGGATCTAGCTTTTCTTTGGGACTCTGACTCTTCATCCCGTACTGGAGTGAGGTATGATCTAAAGAGTTAATTACAAACAAAATTGGCAAATGATAATTTTTGTAGAAATGCATGAAATGGTCAGAACATCCTCCTTCCCTCCCCCCACCAACACAACATGACTGAAAACCAAACCCAAAATCCTTAACTATGATTTTAACTATGGATTGCATTTTAGACATTTCACCCACATCATAATGATCTGTTCATCACGACAGTACCCTTAGAACTCCATTAAAGTACATAGTGTTTTCTTACTTAACTTAGAATTCTTTTTACTATTTTCCTTAAATATAACTTAAGCTTTTTTGGTATTTCACCAGTCTACTGACAGAGGGGTAGAAGATCTCAGAGTTTCAGCCATTTACACATTTCTATATAAACTATATGCTTGTATTAACTTTTAACATAACTTGTAGGCTTTTAGAAGAAGATAAATGTATTGTTAATGCAGAAAACCTAATTATACCATCTATTGCACTAAATATGAAAAATCTTTGAGGAGGTGGTTACCATATTTTCACATGAATCATCCTTGCTTTGAGTAATTGAACTCACTTTGAAAAAGTTATGCTTAAAAATAAATCCTCATGAAACCTGCAAAAATTCTGCAGAGTAAGCAGGTTACACAAATCAAAGCCAAAAGACTACTACAGTAGACATGCAAGGTCTGGACTCTTTAAATAAATTCTCCAAGCCAGGTAGCCAGGGTAAGGGGAAAAAAAAAAAGATACAGACACATGCATAAAATTATTTATTTGTATGTATGTAACATGTATACATATGTATGTGTGCAAAACCATCATTGAAGAACTTCAAAGTTTTTAATGCATTTGTTGATTTTTTCATTACAGAGCATTCTGGGAATGCTGCTACAAGTTAACATTTAAAAAAATCCTTAGATCAGCTAAAAATTATAAAAATTTTGAAAAAGCAAATCAAGAGGTTGCTGAAAGGCTGCTTAAAACATAAAACCTCTCTGAGCTTCTTTAGGTCAGAAAATTAACTACATTAAAAGTAGCAGAGGTGTAGTCTGCAACATTTTCTAATTGCCTACATTTTTAAATGTCATGAGGTAAGAGTTATTGGCTAGTGATTGTGTTTCAAAAGCCATCATCTATTAACATGTCAATCATTTATCTATGGAAAGAGTAGTTCTTTCATCAGGTGATTATGTATTTGTTAGCCTTAGCACATAGTAAAAACAGTTCTAAAACAATTCCAAGTTTCAAAAATAAACTTCATTTACATAGAACTATGAATTCTTTGTGACACAGTTTAGTGGGCATGGTGCACCCCAAGACACAGGAAAATATTTATAATTAATTGCTATACTTACAAATGTAGAAACATTTCCTATATTATGACACATCTTACAAAAAACCCACACTATATTAATTTGATTTCCCTATCCTGTTCTCTTGCAAACAGCATTTTTGACAGATTTTCCATTTACCCCAAGCCCTAAGCCATATCTATAGTAGGAAAAGGTTGTCTGTTAGCTCTGTTAGTTGCCACGAGCTGAAATACTACCTATCTAGGAGGTTTTGATTAATGAGCAGGTGTGTTCTTTAGGGCTTGAAAACTGCTACAAATTACTTCACAACTTGCTCTTAGTAACTGGTGTACATACACCTATCCTCCAATAAATATGAAATACTTTAAACCTTACTGAGGGAAAATGAAAGCTCTTAACTTGCCAGGTGCACACAACAGCTACTATCAGAGTACGTGGTGTCCTTCCCTAGCATCATCCCCTGTGTGTACACACATCCCCTGTGAATAACTACATAGATTACCTATGCAGTATTATTCATGATACAAAGATTTAAAAATTCAAGTTTTTCATTCTCATCCCTGCTTCTCTAAACCAATCCTAAAAATCAGATAATTTTTTCACCTATTTGAAAAAGATGCACTAATACATGCATATATGCCCAGAAGCACAATGGCATCCTGGGCTGCAGCAAGAGAAGCGTGGCCAGCAGAGCCAGAGAGGTGATTCTGCCACTGCACTCTGCTCTGCTCACACCTCCTCTGCAATACTGGGTCCAGTTCTGGAGCCCTCAACACAGAAAGGACATGGAGCTGATGGAGCAGGTGCAGAGGAGGCCACGAGAATGCTCAGGGGCTGGAACACCTCTGCTCTGAGGACAGGCTGAGGGAGCTGGCATTGTTCAGCCTGGAGAAGAGAAGGCTTCAGGGGAACTACTAGTGACTTTCCAGTACCTAAAGGGAACTTCCAAGCAGGCTGCAGAGGGCCTGTTTGCAAAGGCCTGCAGTGAAAGGACAAGGGGCAATGGTTTTAAATTGGAGAGGAGTAGATTTAAACTGGACATTAGAAAGAAGTTCCTCCCCATGAGGGTGGTGGAACACTGGCCCAGGTTGCCCAGGGAGGTGGTTGAGTTCCCATCCCTGGAGGCATTGCAGGTGAGGCTTGCCAGGGCTCTGGGCAAGCTGCTCTAGTTGGGGATGTCCCTGGCCACTGCAGGGGGGTTGGACTAGATGAGCTCCAGAGGTCCCTTCCAACCCAAACCATTCTATAATTCTATGTATCAAAAGCATATGCTGTATATGCACCTCAGTATACACACACTAGCGAGAGCAAATGAGACAGAAAGAGCCTTCATTCTAAATTTCATTGCTTTTCTAGCTCATATGAGACTGAAATAGTATTTGTATTCTAAAATATGAACTACTTTTGAAGGAAGAAAAAAACAACACAAAAAGACGTGTTTGGTTGGTTTTGCTTTGGGTTTGTCAGGTTCATGAAGGAAAGGGCAGGTTCCCACTATGGCCATTACTGAAATGTGTAGTAAGCACTTGTGGGCATCCTGAATCATAATGGAGAAGAAAAGGAAGTCCCCATTCAATAGAAGTTACTACCTCTTAGTTTTGGGTATAAAAGGAAGAGTATGGAAAACAGAATACCCGAAATAGGCCTACAGCTATGAGGAATCTTTAAATGTTGTTGCTGCCTGAAGTGAACTGAAAGAGTGCAGGTTTCTTCTGCAGAAACAAACAGGTTCAACACCTCCGTGAACATAGAGAGATACACGCAGCTGGCACTGATACAGGAGTTACATTTGAAAACTACTACAGGAGCAACACAGAAGTCTGAACTCGCCTTTCAGCAGAAGGGTTAAAGGATAAACATTTATAAACAATCAAAAGAACCACCCAGGGAAAGCTAAGAGGAATTAACAAACTTGTGAAATCTTGTTTTTGTTTCCAATTACGGAAACGTAAATATGCACCAATCTTAACTCATCCTCCAGGTAACTGTAACAGAAAACCCACCCTATTCTTAAAGTAAAATTTACACGAGCTTCTTACTCATTCTTCTTACTGAATAGCTTTTAAACCATCGCATTTACAACTGTATATGGTGTTTTTAACTAGAACAGACTCTAAATGATGCAATGAAATAAACAGAATGTGTTGGGTTCAATAGTCTTAGTAGTGACAGGCATACAAAACGACTGAAAAAATGCTGTGTTGTAACTTATCAGCATACTGCCAGTGGCAATGTACTTGTAGTAAGGAATTAATTATTGATTTTCTTGTTTTTAATTTGGTGCTTTTACATAGTTGCCTGACGAGTATTTTTAACAGGACTCATTTAATCCATGAACAGAAATGCACATATGAAACTATAAAAGGGAACCTAAGGCCAGTCAACAAAAAAAAAAGAGAGTATTAAAGTTTAGATTTCATGAATGGACTCTACCAGTACTAAGCTCTTAAATAAATTGAGGCACATTGCTAGATGTTTTAATACACAGCAAGCAAACAACACTGCTTTACATACTGTACTATCCAAATTCGTGGTAACCAACACATTCCTTTAATTAATTAAAAAAAAAATGTAACTTTTGTATAAGAGCAACATTACTCTTAGGACCTTTACACACCTCCGTCTCTCCCTGACCTCTGATGTTGAGGACACAGTGCCAGAAGTAGCTGTAGTCATGGCTGTGGAAGTGGCTGTAGCATTTACAACAGATGGTGCAACAGGAACGGTCACTGCTGTAGAAACACTGTCCTTTTCTTTCTCAGTACTATCCTCAGCCCACAAACGATTTGAGGTACTACAGCATAACAAGCAGCAACACAAAAAAAGAGAAAAGGAAACAGCTAAACAATGAAAGCACTTTACTAAACAACTAATAACATGTAAATTGAGGGATGGATTTTTTTTTAAAGCAAACTGAGAAATGTCTCTACTATGGAAGCTCAACTTGAGCTATTGAATAAATTAAGAATTGAGCAGTTCAAAGTAATTGAACTTTTATTCTTCTAACATTGGATATGTTCTTTTATACCAAGATGGCTGTCACTTTGCAGTAGAAAGCCATTCCCAATTTTTGAGCCAAACTGCATAAAATCAAAACAAATTTAACAGGAAAATGAAAAAATCCAGAGCCCAAGGATCTACTAAACAAGAACACATGCACGTACATAAGCACATAGTAGACTTGACAAATAAAACAGAAAAAAGAAAGAAGTGTGCTGGTGCCATTACCTGCTTTGTACACCTGCTGAAGTAGAACCCGTTGTACTCTTTGTAGTAGTGTTCGTGCTGGCAGGCAGTGTTTTCTGAAGACCAGCAGAAGAGGTAACTGTTGATGCAGTACTTGTAACATTAGAACTAATCAAATCATCTTGTCTTCTACCAAAGGAGCCACTGAAGAAGAGACATGTACAATGGATGCGTTTGTATTACTTATCTTTGCTCATTATAACATCACAAAGGTGTGAACCATCTCTCACATTCCTGCCCATGTATTCTGTGTCTCAGTTGAGTCTTGGAAACTCGGGGGGCAAAAGAAGCATTTTTTTCACAATTTCCTTTGCTAGGACTTTTAGTTTATAACTTCAGAGTCCAGCAGCAGTGTCCTCTAGTCCTGATCATTGCTCCACAAGAAGAGGAAATAAAGAATAGAACCTCACTACTTTATGTATGACTGTCTTGGTCACATCTACTGAAGTATTCATATAAGGCTCTCAATGTCCCATTTCGAAACTGCTGTTTCACCCACACTAAGTATCTCAGAAAATGTAGAACTGTACTCCACAGCTTGTCAGAGAAGAAAACGTCATCAATATCACTCCTTTTATAATTTTCAAGCAAATAAATGTACTGCTTTTATTTTTTAAAACTTTAATCATTCTCAGAAAGTATAACTTCCCACTCTTGCTTTTCTAGTTGTAAAGAAGATCCAGTGTTTTCCACATTTTTTCCACTGGTTTTGGCTGAACAAATTTTGCATTACCAAGTCAGGATGTTTACCCATGACTAAATGTCAGAATTCACTGTTAGGACAGACAGAGCAAAAGATTTAAGGAAAGACACTTCTTTGTCATTCTGTCATTGATCATTTTTTATATTACAGATTGACAGATTGTCAATTCTCTAGTGGCAAAGTAAAAATAATTGTTCAAAAACAACTAAGGAAATACATTGTTACACCACTGCATGCAATTTAAAAGTGATGAGTGCATTTTGTTTGAAGATAGGAGCATAGATATTGATCAAAATTAACATACAAAGATTGTTCTCAGACATCAACTATTACTCTTTTCCAATCAAAACAGGAAATCTGTGGAACATTTTTCCTAAACCTAACTTTTCTTTTTCTCTTGAAGTAAGTTTTGTAAGGCAGGAGGGTACCAAAGATGTAAGATGCATGATGCTGTGTGAAACTGCCTGAGTACGTGGCACTGACATCAATGTTGAGCACCCATCATGACTTACATCAGCAGCACACAGCAATATGCAGCTTAGCTACCACAACTTTGTCAAATTAGTTTTACATATGCATTCTATGATGCTGATATTCAACATAGGTATGACTGTAATCTAGCATTATGGAGAGCAGCCCAAGACCCTCTGATACTGTCATGTAAAATCCAAAATTCAACAGAGGCAAAACTCTTCCCCTTCTCTTTTCAGATACCAAGCAGAATTTCTTCTATTCCAACATTTAAAATTGTTCTCTCTGACTACTGAACTAATCTGGAAAGAGTCAAATGAACCTCAAACATAACTGAGTAATAGGAAAAAGGAAGCATATAATGTTAGTTACATAGCGGTTGCTGCAACAGTCTTAAGCTAGTAAAAATGCTGTAGCTTTAAAATCACCACAAGCATTGTATTAGTGAAGCACATACTTTGCAATTATTATGAACACCACTTCAATGTGTCACCACTACATTGTAAACTGTCCTTACAGAGTGGTTGTTTCTTTTAATTTGTAAGCTTATCTTGATAAGAAAAGTTAAGAGAAAATCCCACACCTTCTTTGATAACTTGTGTTTAATGATGTAGGACCTTCATTCAAGCTGTTTTTCTTGGCATCTTCCTCCCATTTTCTCCTGGTGTAGGAGCTGCCACCACGTATTGAGCTAGCAGATGAGTCCCTGTTAAAATGATTTTAGTTTAGCAAACTCATATTCAAGAAAGTCGGTTTTGATGTGAGATGAAAAGGAGTTTCAAGTTAAAGATCAAAACCCTGGATAACACACATATATAACCACGCAGAGCAGGAGTAAAATGACCCTTAGGGACAAATATTTTCAAGCTCCTGTGGAAAAATACTACATTCATACTAACACTGTTGGAAATGTAACAGAAAAAAATATCATCAAAAGAAAAACTGCTAAAGAGGATTTAATCAACATGAAATTGATCATCAGCTTTTATCTGTGACCACTGTTGGGTTTGTTTTTCTCAAAAAAGGAACAAGAGGCTTTTCTGTTTGCTCCTGATACTATCCAGTGCAGTAAGAGGAAAATTATTTGAGTTTTTTTTTTTTAGAAATTGATTTCATGTGGTTTTTTTCTTGGATGTTTTAAGAAGTTCAAAAGCTGACTAGCCTTTAGAACTCATGATACTGTAGACTAGTGTAAACAGGCTTGCAGTAGCCATTCCTGAGTGGCCTGCCATGTATCCCTAGCTGACATTACTTTAGTCATAAGGAATTTCCAGCCTGTTGCTGCAGTTTATAGTATCAAGAAATAACCTTGCAAAAATATACTTAGAAATTGTCAGTTGAAGATTTAAAATAAAGTTCAGAGAGAAGAAACAATCTTCCACAAAACTACATAAAAGGCAAGCAAGAGTGTGAGGGAAAACAAACAAAAAGTCTGTAAAGATGTATTTTGTTCAGGTACCTTTGGCCATCAGAATGTACCTCTCTTTGCACAAAAATGTATTACAGGCACTTCTGCAGTGACAAACAACTTTAGAAAATGATCGAACACAAGCCAATGCATTGTATTATTATCTCTTACCACCAAAGAGGAACACAAATTCTCAACTAATATCTACCACAGAAAGATCCTGCTGTAGGACAAATTTTGTTTATAATTACTGAAGTTTTCACTTTGCCAGCACTTTTTTGCTGTAGCATTGGCTACTTGTCTGAGGCTGGATGCCAGAGATTTGTTAATCCAAAAGCCTCAATGACTTCATCTTGAAGTCCTTTCCAGTACTCACAGCAGGGTGTTACCTAGATTACACTACATCATCAATAAAATAGACAAGCAGGTATTCAGACAGGTACAAGTAAAACCTAGCATGAAGTTAAGCAACAAGGACAGAGATCTGGGACAAAGGCAGAAACCGTAATAATTTATTAAGGTACCTGTAGGTCAGATGGTTAAATTCTACATGTGAAGAAGGTCAGACTAAACATCAAAAATCTTTTCTGACTTTAAGTAAGTAAACTGGGTTGTCTACCACATCATACACTAGGAAAAGTATTGGTGCCTAAATATGCTGGCCTAAAAGCCACCTTTACCTCTGGTACACAAAGGAATACATAGAGTTCTTGGGTCAATTGTTTGGTCAGAGCATAAATCTTACAAGGCGTGGCTAAGGGAACTGGGATTGTTTAGTCTGGAGAAGAGGAGGCTCAGGGGAGACCTTAATTGCTCTCTACAACTACGTGAAAGGAGGCTGTAGCAAGATGGGGATAGGTCTCTTCTTCAGGGTTAACAGTGAGAGGATGAGAGGAAATGGATTCAAGTTGCAGCAAGGGAGGTTTAGACTGGATATAAGGAGGAATTTCTTTACTGAAAGGGTTGTGGTCATGGCTAGGCTTCGTGAACGAAGATTTAGGGAGGGCTCTACCCAGGTTTTTTACAAGCGTGCTGGTGGCTGAAAAGGCCAATACGAGATCACAGAATGGTTTGGGTTGGAAGGGACCTCTGGAGGTCATCTAGTCCAACCCTCCTGCAGTGGGCAGGGACATCCCCAACTAAACCCTACAGCAACCTGGTATTCCCAGGTGGTCTCTCATCCAAATACTAACCAGGCCCAACCCTGCTTGACTTCCGAGATCAGGCCTTCCTTCTCAGGGTGCTATGGCTGTCTGAGACAGACAAATTGGTTGCAAAAGGCACAGCTGAAGGACTCCTCAGATGATACATTCTGCAAGACACGATTCCTTCTACGCTGTCTTTCCTCCTTAAGAGTGATCCTGCATGCTTTGTCAAAAACATCAGCAGCATTAAAAATAGTGTGTGTGCAGAGCTCCCNTATGGGAAAGGGTTGTAAAGTCTTGGCCCAGGCTGCCCAGGGAGGTGGTGGAGTCACTGTCCCTGGAGAGGCTTAAGAAACATTCAGATGCTCTCCTTAGGGCCATGGTTTAGTGGCATAGTAGTGATAGGTATGGTTGGGCTTGATGATCTTAGAGGTCTCTTCCAGCCTTAATGATTCTGTGAGCACTGGGTCTAATGAGATGGATGATTCCAGTTCCCCTAGTACATATGAGAAAACACGCTATTGCTGATACCCACTTTTGGAACTGCCTCTCTGAGTAAGCCACAAAGGTTAAGAACAGCACATCAAGGAAACAAATAAACCTCAACACTGGAGCAAGGTTTAATCCCTTTGTTACAGGCAATAACAGCTTCTCAGAAATAAAACTGCAATGAAATTTTTTCTCTGTCTTAAGGTATTCTCTAGATAAGACACTTTTGGACAACAAGAGTTTTTAAGAAGTTCTCAGAAGAATAAAAATTGAAATATTGAAATAGTAGTAATCCATCTTAGTAACAAACCAAAACTGACTAATGCACTCAGCCTCAAAGAATAGAGTACTCCAGAAAATGATAAGTACAGGAACTCCAGACTGTCCTGTTACAGAAATACAGATTTAAAAAAATCTAGCCACATAACATGAGAGATGCTAACAAATTAAACTGAACATCAGGGGAGCATAAGAGGTGGAGTATCCTTGTTTCAAAACAGTTTGTCACCCAGAGGCTAAACTCACACAGTAGTGTTCTTTAAGCATAAGAAAAGCCAATATTTATCTTGTGTTTGCACTGAAATGAACCATTCTTAGTAACAGCTCCTCTTCAGACATAAGGACATTTATCAGTCTCATAGGCTCTCATAGCACATTTTGAGCAATGAGAGGATTTTTCAGTTCAGCTCATCCAATATTCAGCTATCTAGATACAATCCAACAGAAACAAGACACTAGGGAGACTTTTAAGTTTTTTACTATGCATTCTACACTAACTCAGAAAAACATCTGAGCAGAATCCCAATTTAGGAGAGAACTGAAAAACTAGAAGGTTCTGACAATGTAAATATGACATGAAAGTATCCCAAATCCCAACAGGCAACAAGCCCATGCACCTGAATTTTTGTTTCTTTTATACTGAGAGCTACAGAAGAAATACCAGCAAAGAAAGTAAAAATCTCCAAAAGAAGACAAAAAAGTCAACATGTGAACAAGAAAACCAGAAGAAATGTTTTTTGTTTTTTTTAACTATTATTTTTGCAAATCATTGCTGCAGCACTGTATGGTTTTAAGCAAAGATTGTAATACAATGTATTATTATTATTATCAAAAGCAGTAATGGAGTCCAGTAGGAGCACTCTGTAGCTCAAGACAAAGCAGTAAAATGCTTTTAGGACTCTTCAATATCTTAAAGTTTATGACATCATATTTTGGATTTATTTTCTCCTCCAAGAAGAAAACACTCATTGGCCAGCTCTTGTCATACAGTAAGTTGGATTTTTAAAAAGGGTCATTATAATCTACAGGATCAAAAACCTTCAGGAATTGGATTACCTTACAGACTAGCATAATCTATAGAGCAGGATAATGCTATAAATTAGGATTGTCTTAAAATCTCTAGGTTTGTCAGCCACTCTAAAAGCAACTGATTCCATGTTTAACAGAAAATATAACTTTAGATTCACCTGTTTTCTTTTTCATCAATGTCAGAGGTACTGGCCAGTCGTCTTGGTATTGTAGGTGCAACATATGCAAGTCGAGTTCCTTTTCCATCTTTCTCCTGAAAAATGTGTACATTTTACTCAATTTATTTATTTTACTATTATTGTTTATAGTGCTACTGGCTGGAAAATCGTAATTATGACAACTTCAGCTGTATGTACTGTGACTCAATCATACAAATTAATTAAGCTTTCATTATTTATCATAAGGACTACGACAGGAAAAAAGAAGTGTTTATGTTTTCATTCTGGTGATGCAAATGACTTGTTATCTCTCTTTTCTGCTTTGCTGAAGAACAATTCCAACACTGATTACTGAAAGCAACTGTTTATTTTTGTCTAGCATAATATTATTCTTAATCCTGAAAACATTTAAACATTTTGTACTTAAAACAGAACCACAAGTTCTATGCTGTTCAGCTACCTCTTCCAAATTAGTCCTTCACTTAGTTCAGTGTATTCATGTTCAGTGTATTCATCCCCTTCCAACCCAAACCATTCTAGGGGTCTATGTTGGGGATGTCCCTGCCCACTGCAGGGGGGTTGGACTAGATGAGCTCCAGAGGTCCCTTCCAACCCAAACCAGTCTAGGATTCTATGTTTCATTATAGAAAATAATTACATAAAAAAAGGTCATGGAATAGAAAAAAAGACTCCCTTTTCATAAGATTCATCCAACATCATTCTCCAAGTGATGCTGAAGCTCAAACCTCTGATCTCCATTAACTGTAAAAACTACTACTAGCTCTCTAAGTCCCCAAACTGGAAAAGCCCCAGACCTATACACCAGGTCACTAGACAATGAAGGTGCATACTACAGTTTTCAAGAGATTACATACCAGCTATATAATTTAACTTTCCAGAATTTTGGTAAAGAAGAGATGGGTAGTATAGTCTACAGAGAACATCTTACTTTTAGAATACATCATAAACATTTATACTAAGTAAGGTGGATAGTTCCTTAAAATACTGTTCCACACTGAAAACCATTACCTTTTCTTTGTTGTCCAATGAGGACGAAAGTCTAGGACTTGAAGCAGAACGCATAACACCTGCAGAGTCCTTTTCTTTCTGAGCTTCTTTGGAAGCAGTAATCTCTGCAAGTGCACCATAACTACCAGTTTTTCTAAGACCTAACCTCCACGAAGCAGGAGATTCATCTTTCCTCTCTTCTTCTTTGGGAGAAACCTTGGTTGTAGATGTTGGGAACTATAAAACACATGTAAATAAATTTACATTATTAATTTACATTACCCGAGGTAATTGATGCTCTTTGCAGAGATTTAAAAACACAACTGTTCCAAATAATCATATAAGTTTTGAGTTTGTAGGGGAGTTGTGGTGAGAGACAACCTACACGCTCTTTCCTTAAATTAGTTAATAAGAAATGTAAGACTGTTGAAGTTAGCTTAGAAAAGCCCACACTTCACAATACACGCTGTGATCAAGAGATGCAAACTTAGAAACATGCAAATCCAGTATCAATATCTTGATTAAATGTTATTTGGCAACCTGTACACAAACCTGTGCATACCAGAATCTCACCATAGATTTTTCACCCTTATTGGGCACAAGAACAATGCCAGTTTTGCGCAAGCCCTGCCTCCATGATGCAGGATCTAATGACTCCACCACAGGCATGAGAGGAGCAATGAAATCATACTAAAGCCAATTAAGACAAGACAAAGATGAAGATTGAAAGAATTGAAAACAGAAACAAAAGGTTGTTTTAAAGCCACAAACCTTATTAACCGATGCTTATTAAACTCAACAGAGCACGTTTAACTAATTCAGAGACAGAAGTACAGTTTGCATAGAAAAGGACAGCAAAGCCTGTTGACCTAACAAGGTCTATACCCTGAATCTTCATATAGTTAAAAATACTGGAGATTCACACTAACATATCTCTTAGCTTCTCACAGATATCATTCATATCCCTTAATCGTATCCCATGCTAGCTTAGCTATCCAATCCATACCTTCACTCCCAAGCTTGCCTTTCTGCAGTACCCTCTGACAGAAAGCAGCATTACTGAATGTCATACAGATGGAAGAAAGCCCAAATTCAAGCTTAGTACACTGCATCACTTGTGAACAACGTATGTTTTGGCCATTTATGGTGTAAAAGCAGAAGAGTAGCTGCAATAGCACAGACACTGCAAACCTGAAAAGGCAGGTGCAAGATCACACACACAGTGTTGTTTTACCTTCATCAGTAAAAACAGTTTAAGCCTTTTTGTCCATTGATACGAGCTGCAACTGCTTCTCTAGATCACATGTCTATGCTATGTTACAAGATGATCAGTCTGGATATAAATGTGCTACAGAAGGCCCTGAATTTTTCACACAAAGTATAAGATAACTACAGTTTAATTTTTATCTGAACTTTTTACCTTTAAGACCAAAAGATAAGTTGTCAATTACTTCATAATAAAATCAGAAGAAATCAAAATTCCAATGTATTAGTGATTTACAAAAGGTTATCGTTCAGCTTAAAATCATACTTATTTCTTCTTATTATCAAGAAGTTCTACCTCCATAGATCATTATTTAATCACGTATCAAAAAATTATGTCTATTTAATCATAAAGCCACACTCCAGCCACCAACGATTTGGTAACACCCTATGGCCAAGGGTCATATAGCTTAGAAGGCTTTTCCATAATATGCAATAAATTGATTGGAAGGGACAAGCCAGGAAACTTTTGACTTGAAGAGGATGTTCAGACAATTATAAGAAAAATGAAGTCTTTGAAGTGCTAGGTATCTTAGAATCTCAAGTGTGCAAAGATAATTGAACACAGTAAAAAACCTGAATGGAAAGGAAATTGGTAAAAGTGCCCAACTGTCACAAATGCTTGTGGTGATGACATGATACCAAAAATGAAGCTGTACAAAGTAGGCTTATTTCCCCGCAGTAAAACTCACACTAGGGAATTCAGTTCATTCCAGTTAAGCACAGTTAGCAAACCAGCAATTACAACGTCCTCCCTCCTTCATGCACTTGCTATGGTTTGTGCAGAGAACTTATGGCCCTTGAGTTCTGCACAACTCCTGAGCAATGCAAATGCAGCTCCCATGACACAGAACCATAATTCCCTACTGAGCCAGCAGGAACTGTTTAAATTAATGTCACAAGATCACCCTGGAATCTAGCTGTTTGCCCAGCCACAAAGCTCAGCAGGGGCAAACAGCAGTCATTCGTGCCAATGAGCCATACCCATAGCTCCCCATTTTGATCTCTTGGTTTTGGGGTTTGTTTTTTTTAAAATTAATCTTGTGGACAACAGTCACAATGACTTTTGTAAAGCAATTCTTGGGATCAGGAATGTTGGTCCAACCCTATCATACAGGATCTCATGTTATGTTGCAGTTGGGCAATGTATTCCCTCCATCTGTTACATTTAAGTGTACACTTTGTAGATGAATCATCTTTAGGTTCTGTTGTGAATGTGAAAGAATAACTCCAATAAGCTCCTGGGATCTAAATAAAATATGTACTATTTGAGCAGCAGTATGTCTTCTCCCTCTACTGTGGCTTCAGAATATCATGGCTACCATTTCTCCTGAAGATGCTTTTCAAAGGCATCCATGCTTTGATGATTCTGTATAGAAAAGCCATAATGACTGACAAATGAAGCCTTATGGCTTACTATCCAGTCTGTGTTTATACTCTAGAAGTTTGACTTGTATACCACTTCTTGATTTTCCATTATCTACTGTAAATTTTTAGCCCAGTCATACTTATCTTCCCTTTGACAAGCAAAACAATACCTTCCAATTAACTTTTAACATCAAGCTGTAAAAAACCTTCCTGCATGCAATATGGCTTTTCTAGTGTATTTTTGTGCTGTGTATTGAATAAATCCCAATTCTCTGCCTCTACTAGAATCATACTGAAAACAGAGCTGGCACCTACAGCACTTTCTACTTACTTCAAGTATCATTTTCAACTCCTGCACCTAAACACTACAGGAATGCTTCTAAGGACTCCTGAAGGTACTTTAAGTCATGCCTGCCTCCCTTGCCTTAAGTGCATCACAAATACAGGCACAGAGAGACCCTAGAACTCTACTTTCTAAAATTTTTGGAGTAATCTAGCATAGAAGAGATTTTCAAATGATGAAATTTAGTTTCAGAAAAACAAGAACTCCACCCACTGTACAACAGTTTTTGCTTTTTTAGAAGAATCTGATGTTCAGCTATTTCATAGCTCTGTATTTTAGATCTCTTTTTAGAAATCAAAACCATTCAAAATAAAAAAAATGGAAGAGTCTCTAGAGAGAAACACAAAATATTTTAGGAATCTGTGCTATTTTCATCAATTCACTGGATAACCCAAGCCACTTTTGATATAAGAATCAAAACATGTACACTCATACAGAAGAACAGAAATGTGAGACTACAAGAAAGCTATTTTATTTTACCTTTTTAACAGGTGATGTAGGTGCCCCTTGGCCACCAACTACTGAAGGTGCTGTCACAGCTACTGATGCTGACTGGGTACTTGTGGTGTTTGCATTATTAGTTACAGCTGCCAAGGTTTTGGTCTTATCTGCAAAACATTTACAAGATTTTGATTTTAATTCTTATTCACAATTTTTCACTTCTACAACACAGCTGAATTTCTACTGAAAAAAAATCTGACAGTCAACTTTCTAAACAGCATTCCATTATTTATTCCTCAGTGTTCTTCCTCTCATTGCCAATCTGTACTGTAGCTAGGTCCATCTTCTGTCCATAAGGGCCACGCATGTAACTTTTCCTTTTCTGGTATTCAGCAAGTGTTAAATGCAGAGAAGCAGACACAGAACCATAGAATCACTCAGGTTGAAAGTGCCCATGGGAGGTCACTCAGTTCTACCTCCTGCTCAAAGCAGGGTCAATATTGCATATAGATTAGGTTGCTGAGGGCTCTGATGAGTCAGGTCTTGAAAATCTCCAGGGACAGATTCCACAGCCTCCTCAGATAGCTTGTATTTTAGTGGATGGCTAATGACCATAAAAAATTAACAGTAGGAGGTATGTTGGCATGTAATTGTTAATTTGAACTACAGAAGAGGCTAATTCAAAGTAAAACATTTATTCTTGCATAACTGTGTATGTTCAGCACAGAGAAATAATTAACTGTACAGAGATCCAGGAATCCAGCTAGGGATTCCAGCCACTAGAATGAGCTGAGGCACAGACTTGCCTTTCAGAGCTCTGGCTTTCCATTTGCTTCATTTTTTCCTTGCCCAATTCTTCTTCCTACCTAAGTCTCACTGTCTACATACTCTACCCTCTGGTTTGTTCTTCCTGCCCACCTTTCTTTCTCTGTCCATGTACAACACTTGCTTGAGCTTCATAATCTTATACCTCATTTCTGTTTCACCTGTTCAAGTTGCCCAATCTTTGGAGTGGGATGCTATATCCTACCTGTGCTGTGGGATTCACTCCTCATTGGTTTTACCCCTACTATAAACAGACCTTTACACCTACACTAAGCCATACAGCATAAGAGCCATGAATCTAGAAAGTATGCAATGTTTTCATACAGTATTCTCAGATCCAACATTCACAGTTAACCATGTACCAATCTCTGATTGGAAATCACATGAATAATGGTACTGCTGTTATAGGCTTGCTTTACTTATGGACATAGTTGAATAGATGTCTGGAATAATTACTTAGGCAGTAAACAAATACAAATATCAAAAGATGAGCTTACATGACTACTGTGCACTTAAGGGAAAGAACTTTTTAAACACAAGTGAAAAAAAATGGTTGTAAACTTCTAGGTCATGGTGATAAAAAGTTCAACAGGGCAGTGTAGACTGAGAACAATTTGAGATGAATCACAGGTAGAGCTGCTGGAAATTTGCAAATGAGTAACACAGCTTTAAAATATACAGAAAAAGTTACCATGCATGAAAAGATGGAAGGAGAAAAATGGATTTTCACAACTGCAAGACTCGTACACATGACTGAGCTAATATTGATTAGCTTCAAAAAACATTAAACTACCTCAAACAAAGTAACTTAAAACACCCAAAATGCTGAAAACTTTGTTTTTCACCTATCACAGGCAAGACCTGAGCCTGGAAGTCTGCCTGAGCCAGTGTTTCAGGCCTTTACTGAAACTTTATTGTTTCTCTGTCCTTTAGGAGATGCTAGTTCCATATTCATATTTCCCTTCTTGGTCTTACAGACCATGTATTTATTTTTAAATTGCATTCTCACATAATCAATGAAACAGAATGCAAGTTTTAGGAAAAACATTTCAAGTATCCCAACAGAATAGGAATACTGAGGTTTCCAGTACTTCAGAATGTTGAACACTATTAAAATGTTTCACTGTCAGAATGCTCCTTTTAATCTAAGGTTTTTCACTAGAAAACTACACTAAGCTGAACAAGGGGAAAAAAAGGAAAGTACAAGACTAGAATTTAGAGCTCCATCTCTGCAGGGCAAAGCTTGAAGTCTAGCTTGCCAAATAAAGTATGATAAAGCTTTGTTGATATTAAAAAACCCTGAAGTTTACATAAATTAATTCTTGTGTCACAGTCAAATTTTCCTGGCACAAAC
Organism: Bucco capensis; assembly: GCA_013396975.1. Classification (NCBI taxonomy): domain Eukaryota; kingdom Metazoa; phylum Chordata; class Aves; order Piciformes; family Bucconidae; genus Bucco; species Bucco capensis. The sequence goes on from VWZO01005025.1 coordinate 157,685, forward strand.
TATCTACTGGTAACGAAGAGAAGACAGTTACCAGAGTCAGGAGACTGGAGATATGTTCAGGAGACATTACACTTAGCTCAGTGACAGATAAATTATTACATGTTATATATATTATGTGTTTGTGGAGTTTATCAAAGCTCAGTCTCTGTAAACCAGAGATGCAAATATACTAAGTTGAAAGACTAATGACAAAGCTTGATAAACTTTTTTTCCATCTTAACACTGACATGCAAATTTATCTGAAAATACAGAAATAATTAAAACATAATAGACAGTTCAGTTTTGCAACTTAGTCTCATTTCTGTCTACATTAAATATTTATTATTGGTTAGCTCTAAAATCCCTCCTTAATCTTATCTTTTCAGGTGAAGAAAGTAGAATGTTTTATAATGGGAATGGCCAGCTCATCAAAAAGAGCTTTAAAAAGGGTAAATAGAAAAATATTAACAAGAGAGTGCTAATTACATCCGTATCTATGTATTGTACTGCTGAAATTATTCTGAAATTAGTAGGATTGAACATATATATATCTTTAAATAGTGTTTGCCTGACATTTGTTTTCTGATTTGAAAGAAAGATGCTTTTCTGTTCTTCCATCACTATTTGCTTTAAGACTCTGAAAACTGTTCAAGAAAAAAACCACAAAAATTCCATTGAAGAGAGAAGTACAAGTTTCTTTTGCATACAATTCCAAACTTTTCAAAGAAAACTCCTCTCAAAATGAAACTGTATATGAAATAATTGTTAACATTAAAATCACACCTTTGGAAGTTTCAGTACACTCTGAAAACATACACACCATTACATTATGAATAACTGAGCCAAGTTTGCTGCATTAATTAGCAGTTACTTCAGGATGGCAAGAACAAATGAGAATGTTTGCACTTCTGCTGTTCCAATCTCTGCACCAGTTCCACAAGCAAACACTGCTATGAAGCCTTCGTTTTTGATTTGATCTTCTAACTTCTTCAGTGTATTCTGACATGCTACTTAAGGCTTACATTATCCCAACTATTTAATTAAAAGTATCAATTGTTACGTAGCCGATCGAGTAGGTTAATAGCTTTAACCCAAAGAGTCACCAGCAAAACCATCTTTGATGGTTTGATAGGTTATGATTTGACTTTAGACATATATAAACTTGCTTTAAAATGACTAGAAGCTTAGTGAAATGCAGAAGAGTAAGTGAAGCTTAAGATACTTAACTGTGTATCATATGATATTAAATAAGTAAATTTATGAAGTAAACACAAAGACAGACATACTCCAAATAACATACCTGTCTCTGCTTCTGATTCTGAGTCATCATCCTCTTCCTCCTCACTAGAACAACTGGATTCATCCTTCTTTCCTTCTTCTTCTTCACCTGCTTTTTCTTGCTCCAGGGATTCTATACTAGATGCATTCTTTTCTTGCTCCATGATCAATGTCTCCTTACTGAATTTGAAACGAAAAATACTTACTAAGTCCTGAAAAATGTCTGTCAAGTAGGTCTTTGTGACAACTCATAGCTATCTTTTTCATGAAGAGCTCGTATTTTTTCCTAGTTTACTTACTTTTTGAATGTTTTCTGTGTCTGATTATTATCCATGTTGGCTGTGGATTCAATTAGGGGAGATTTCTTTTCCCGTTTTTCACTATGAAGCTTCAAAATACAGAGAATGATGCAGTTAAATTGACAGAATGATATCACTGTGACAAAATTACAAATGGAAGGAAATCTTCTCTAACTACCACAAACACAAAAATGTGTAACACTCTCAATGTGTTAAAGTTCAAAATTCTAAAATCTCAGAAACTGTTATTCCAAGTAAGTTTGCTTTTTGTTGATGCTTTAGATAACAAAATGCCCACTGGAGAAGCCAAGCAGAAGATCACTTTCTTTCTTTTAAGGCTTTTTGGTCACTAGAATTGACCAAGTAAGGGCATAAAAGATCTTCTGAGATGACTGTGGCATTACTTGAATTGAAACCCCAAAACAAACCTTTGTTTGCAGTCTATATGCTGCTCTGAGCTGTATACGATAATCACATGTATATTAAACTATAACATATATATATATATTTCTTTATATGCAAAAGGCCTACCAGATTCTGCTTCTTTTGTAATTCTTCTAAATATCCTAGAATATCTTCATCTGCCACATCAAACGCTGTCTGCCCCTGGAGAAGGGGAAGAAATAAAACACCATGATTGTACAGCAGAATTTAAATGTAAGGGATTATGATGTGTTAACACATGATGATGCACGCAAGGAGCATATTCAGAGAGAGAAAGCAGAAAGTATAAGCCAAGCTCTGTTACACACTGTTAGTCCATCAGCAGTTGAAAACAGTTCTGCAGTATTACTTTTTTTGAAACAGAAACATCTATACCTGATGAGTAAACATGATTTTATAAGATGAAAACATGACTTCAGTAAAACTATCAAGAAAAAAAGAAATGTAAATCGAAAGAATATGATTCTCACAATGTTAGTTCCAAAAGCTATTCCAATGGCAGTTGTATCGATGGATCCTGAGCAGTTCAGTATCCTGTACATCTTAGGCTAGTACATACAGCTTGACTTTCCAAAACTTAAATTATTTTAAAAGGCTATATTAAATTTAAGTAGTCCTGCTTTCGCATTTTGACAGTAAAACTGTATTTTACATTTTATAATACATTTGAGAAAAGATCTTCTAAAACCATTAGTTCTTATCCCCTCTTAGTGTATGATTTCCATGGGACATGCACTTGAAAGCAAGTCTGCAGATGATCCCAAGCTTGGAGGAGTGGCTGGCACACCAGGAGCTGTGCTGCCATCCAGAGTGACCTGGACAGGCTAGAGAGATGGGCAGGGAGAGACTTAATGCAATTTAACAAGGGGAAGTGTAAAGTACTGCATCTGGGAAAGACCAACCCCATGGATCAGTACAGACTGGGAACTGATCTGTTGGAGAACAGCCCTGGGGAAAAAGCTCTAGGAGTGCTGGTGGCTAGGAGGATGCCCATGAGGCAGCAATGTGCCCTTGTGGCCAAGAGGCCAATGGCATCCGAGGATGCATGAAGAGGAGCGTGGCCAGCNTAAACAGATCATGTGATTGATTAACACAGAGCAATGCTGTCAGCTGGAATTTCCTCAGCTTGCCATATCTTGTATCTACATGGTCACTGCAGTTCTCATCCATACCAGATGCCAGGTGAGATTCTATCTTTAAGGTCCAAATTGGTAAAGATTCAAAAAATTCCGTTTCTTCACCTTTATTGGAAGATGAGAAGGGCTGAAGCTCACACAGTTTCACAAAGAAAGCTTAATTTAGTTTGATACAAATACAAAACTTAGTACTGCAGTAAGTCAGCATCCAAATACAAGAAAGCTGGAATCTAGGCAAAATCCTAGATCCACTGGTATAAATGCAGCTGCATCAACGAGACAAGTGGACACTAAAATGTTAGGAGGATCATAACAAGATCAGTCAACTAAGTACTTCTGTACAATAACTAGCAAGAAAGACAGAGCTGTCATTTAAGAGTGGTCACAGCAGCTTATAAAGATCTTCATATTTGTCTCTGTTTATTTCAGTTTCTTGAAATGTTAACTAAATTGAAAAATATTCCTTATTACACTGTGAAGGCTACCTCAACTGGTTAGAAAGGATGGACCTTCAAACAACTAATTTTTACATCCATAAAACTTCTGACCAGAGAGCAGAAGCACATGCACCTTTCAACAAGCATTACCCAAAACAGCTTGAGGTCCTCTGACATTTGACCTATTCCATTTAGCATAACACAGCACTAACCTGGAAACTAAACAACAGAATTATCTTGCATTTATACGTGCATTATGACTACAGTTTTTAACCTGACCTTGTATTTCTAGGTAGCTATTAAGGAGGTTTATTTCAAAGAAACATGAGTTAGACCTACCTTGACAACCACAAAAAAAGAAAAAAAATCACTTTAGAAAAACCTGTTGTAGTTGGAAGGTTGTATCTAAACCCAATCAGTCAAGGGCCTAAATAATAATGGCTGAGTTCTCAGAGATGCTAAGCACCTACAACTGAAATCAAATCTAGTAGTTTTCAGTCTTCATTTCTCCAAAAGCAAAAATGCTTACTAGCTTACTTGAAAACACAACAGGAAAAAGTTTCCTAGCTTGGACAGACAAGCCCGTGCATCAAATAAAACAGTTTGTACTTCTATTGTTATTCTTGCCCCAGTTGAATGGAAGGTACTGTCATGAGAGTGCTCTCTGGAAGACCATCCTTCACATTTCCACAATCCCAGAAAGAATCTAACACATAACTTGATAAATTGGCTGCAATTAATTGCATCAACTTTTGATTGGCTGATACAAGATATACTTATATAACTGATATTTAAGTTTTATAAGCATTATACAGAAACAGAGTCAAAGCCATTTGAATTTTAATGCCAGATTTCATGGATTTTATTATAAGCCACCCCAATTTCTAAGTAATTAAAAAGTCAACAAAGACTAAAAATGTTAAGTAGCCATAGTTTTGCCCTTACACAGAATAAATACTTGCTAATTCATGATCTGTATCTGTGTATCTCCCTAATTTCTTTTTAAATGTTTATGAAAAATTCAATGAATGATCTGTCTTAAAAGTTGAGCAGGTAATTTACATATACAGTATTGGAAACTGGAAGCAGATCAGAATCTATCTGTAAAACATACTGCACTAAGAAGAGAGCTTCAGCACTTACAGAGCTGCAAGAAAAGTTTTGGATCCTTGTGATGCCTAAGTGAATCACAAATACATTTATATCAGTTGGGAGCAAGGTCTTGCAAAGCCAGCAAGCTACGCAGGTCTTTGCATAAATGCACAGTAATAGAGCTTAGGAAGCATTTAAGTTATGTCTAGGGAGTCCAGAGATGCCTGCAAGTTTCTTCCAGTGCACCCAAGTCAGCATATAGTGATAACTTTAGTATGCCAACACAAGCTGATTTTGAGAGTTAAAACACTACTGAAAGACATCATCATTTGTCATCAGTGATCAAATGAAAGGCTGTATGCCTTAATTAAGTCATTAATTTTGTACCTCTGAAATGTCAATATACCCATTCTATTTTGAATTTCCATAGAACTAGGCATAAAGAGGGCCTAGAAATCAATTTAGGCAACCAGAGGACTTAGTTCTGAACAAAAACATGCTGTTTTGACAAAACATGCACTATATGAAGCTCCAGGTACAAGAAACAGCAGTTTATCATCACTTTTCTTACCCTGGCTTCTAAAGTCACTTTAGAGACCAGAACTTTGTATCTTGACAAGGATTACATAAAAATCCTACCACTTTGTTGACAGCCTCCATATCACAAAGGTTTTCCACTAAAATGCGACATGCTTCTTCTTTACCCCAGTGAGCAGCAGCATGAAGTGGTGTCCAGCCATCATAATCTTTAATATTTACATCGTAGTGAGCCTGTATTAAAAGCCTAAAGAAATTGAAAGAATTAGAACTTGACACTGCTGACAAGATACATTTCTGGAAAATCATAAATCATTCTACATCAACAGCCATCTCTTTTTTCATCATACGTATTTTAGTTCAGCTATTGATTAATTTTAGTTCCTCACAGAAATATTTGCCTTTTCATTGTTCACTAGGTATATATACACTTCAGGAAAACTCCATAGAAATAGCCTTTTCCATATTATCCTTTATTCACTTCCCCTTCATTCAAAGTCCATTGTTTCTGTACAGTTAGCTTTTTTCTCTACATGTGCCTTTTAAGGCAACAGAGCTGCGAAATATCCAAAATCATCAGATACAGTGTTCTTATCTAGTGAATTATGAAAGTCTCTTCCTGTTCTATATTAGTTGTTTTAAACTTGCATCTCCTCTTGTTATTAGCATTTGATGATGTAACAATCTAGTGTTTACAGGCTTCAGTTGCTCTCTGAGAGGGAGCAGAGCTCCTCAGAGCACCTGCTTTTCAGCCTTCATTGAAGACTCACATTCAGCACAGTTCTGATGGGACTTACTCTTAACCTCACAAACAGTGTAAAGAGCTATCAGCTCTCCGAAACACTGTCCACAATTAAGGAAAAACACATAATCATGAAGCATTCTCTCTTTCTTCAGCCAGCATATTTATAGCAACATACTCCAATGAGTCAACTCTCACACATGCTCAGCTGCAAAATCTTGCAGTCTTGCATCCTACACAGAGTGCACGTTCTTGATAATTTGAAGCCATCATGAAAATTGCCTGCACATATTTTTTCCCTAAGAAACATACACAGACTAAAGTACAAAAGGATATTGAGAGCACAAAAAAACTTCAGTTATAGATAAAACTCCCTTATAGATACATGCTATTCTAAAGCAAAAATTACTCTTTTTAAAGAGAATAATTTCTGTTCATCATGTTGAAGCATGATAGTTTCTTGAAGCAGAATTCCCATTTAGTAAATTGTATGTAATGGTTATAATGATTAAAAAAGCTCTGTCATTCAGCTGTGTTGACAAAGCATTACAAGGCTCTGCAGACATTAAAGGTAGCAATACCTACACAGTCAGGGTGTGGGCTTATTTGCATTCATGTTACAATATATACAACTGTTCTTAGGACAGCTTAAGCAGTGAAATACATTTACAGCCACAGTAAGGCAATGTATTATTAGGTATGCTTTACTTCAATAAAAGCAGAGCTTTGATGAAAAACAAATTAAACCTCTGCTACAGTATATATTTGTATTGCATTAATGACAAGCTACCTGTGAATTAGGAGACACTATAAGCCTGGAGCTTTCCAGAAAAGATTTCAAGAGTCATGATTTTCAATAACAATACCAAAACAGCAAAATTAAATTCTCTGTTCTTTAAGTCTAAAAACCTTTAGTCTGGATTACAAACTCTGCTTTATGTATGCAAATAAATACGGTGTCTTGAAAATATGCACCAACCAGAACGCCAACTGGCACTATGAGAAGGTATTAAGTTTGTTTACACAGTTGACTTTAGAAACATGGCAAGGTTTTTGTCAATCTTCTTCTTTCAAATAGATATTCAGATTCAACATGCACTCTCTGTTTGTATTTTTAATGACAACATAGAAAGCTATCAGCATAATGATTTATGAGTGCTTGGGAAAAAAACAAGCTTTGAGGATAAGATAGTTCTAGAGGTTGTTATTTTCCAAGATACAATCCCTAAAAAGTCTTAAGTGTCCATTCCTATCAATTCCAAGCATTTCATCAACAAGACAATCAAGTATATAAAATTTCCATTTAAACCATGCTTACTTTAAGACTTCTGTATAGCCCTTTGCAGCAGCTACATGAAGTGCTGTACCCCCCGATTTGGCATGCCTCACATCATTTATATGACCACTGTTGAGCCACTGTCTTGCATCTCGTAGCATTATTCGCTCCTCTTCTTTTCGAGCTGCCTCTATATCAACCCCTAATTCAGACAGGCAGGGGAAAAGAGGACACACAATAGTTTAGTTCAAATACTTCAGTTACCCAACAAATCTTATACTATGTTTATGGGATACAATAAATTAACAGCTAAACAGTATGAATAAAGTTCACAGTTAGATATGAATCCTTTTGAAGACGAATCTCAAGAGGTTACAAAACAATCACTATTGTATGACATTTTGCATGCAGAATACAAAAAAGAGGAACTAAAACTGACTCTTCAATTTTAAGAGTGTCTACCATCACAGTAATAATCACTGAAAATGATTTGTTTAAAATACATAATTTTTTTCTTTTTTTAGCTTCTAAGCACCACCATATAAGTCCTGTTCAATGCTTCTGTAAAAAGTAGAAAACAGATTTTTTTTTTTTTACAAAGAGATATCTATATGGGGCAGAACAGCCTAGCTTCTTGTTGATAAGGAAGATGGAGCTGTAGATTTGACACTTTATAAAGATTTTCTGGTTTGTCTTCTGTCACTGTGAAACACAAACCTTATACTCAAATAACCAAACCTTTCTCAAGTGAAAAAAACAAAACCCATGACCATCATCTTGCAAAACCTTATCATACACTGACAAAACCAGAGGAGTGCAAGATACCATTTGCAAGTATACACATTAGGTTAAACAGTTTGAAAAAACCCTAAAGCCTGAATGGGCAAAGAGAAGCATGTATTTGCAAGCATTTTTTAATTACTACCACATGGAGTGATCTGTAGAACAGAGCACGAATGGGGTCTTGAAGAGAACTGTACATGAGCATTGCTCTATCTAGGCTGACTAAATGGTGACAACTTTGGGAGGAAAAGAGTATTAGGAATTGTGGCCATCAGGAGGGCAAGCTGTATCTGGGTTCACCTCTTGACAGAAAAACCTTCAGCAAAATTATTTTGTGTGTATGGTTTGTCTAGTCTTAGACAGTGGTAGGCAGAGACTTCTGAACTATCTACTGTTCCTCTCACTTTTGAGTTTCTAATTGCTCATGGAGTAAAACATTAACCTGGACATAATAAAAAGAAATGAAATCTAGAAACAAGTACTGATCTACTAGATAAAAACCCACAAACCTCAACAGTAGTCCTTATAACCTATAAAATATAAGTTTATTTTTAAAACATGAGATAGATGCTCCTTGACTCATCTGCAATTCTGCCTTGTTTCAGTATTTCCTACTGAACCTTCTGGCCCCAAACTGTTTTTCTCCAGCAAACTTACTTCAACCATACAACTCTCCTAACCATACAACTAATGAAGCACAACAATATAAAGCAGTTTGTAAACAAGAATATGCAAGGCTAGAACATCTCTTTTCAAAATGACACTACATCATTCATTAATTTTAATTCATTGTCAAAGTCAACAGCAATTTCAGGCTCTGATGTCTTCAAAAAACCCATGAGCTTTAATCCTTTACAGGGTGGATGAATCCCCAGAATATAGAAACCAAATGAAATCCAACTTGACTGTTGCCCACTTATACATGCAGGAGAAAGTGAGCTAAGTAATTACTAATATCACAAAATGAAAATACTTAGATAATACAGACATGATCATATGCACTACAGTGCATCATTCTGCTGTGACAAAACAGTATAATAAACCAGATTCATCAAGGTCTTATCAATCCACTGGCAGCCAGAAAGACTGAGCAACAAACTGGCAAACTGAAAGCAATTATATTGGCACTGGAGAAATAAATATCCTTAAGGCAGTGGATAGCAGAGTGATAGATTATTACATTACATATGAATTAGTATTTCAGAGATGCTGCAATTCTCCAGTTACTGAGCAAGAAAACCTTTGACATTAGATGTCCAAATCAAAACTCCCTGAAATGCAGAAAGAAGGAATGTAATTATTGCATGCTTTTGGAAATGTAACATATCACTTGTTTGGTTTGCAGCAGCATATGAGAGCACTACAACAGAGTTCACTTTTTTGTTTCACTCTTCTTCCTTCAATTCACATCCTAACAGAGATTCCCTATCTGTAAATATGTAGAAAAAACTAATTTAATTAAAAGCCCAACAAAACAAAAAATAAAGCAAAACAAAACATAAAAAGATCTGTTGGAGAAAATAATTGGTTCATTGAGTAAATCCAGTAAAACTTCATGCTAAGGCCAGATTAAAATAAAACTTCAGTAAGTATCATAAAACACTCAGTGCTGGGGCCAGGACTGTTCAATATATTCATCAGTGATCTGGATGAAGGGGGAGAGTGTTCCCTCAGCAAGTTTGCAGATGATCCCAAGCTTGGAGCAGTGGCTGGCACACCAGGAGCTGTGCTGCCATCCAGAGTGACCTGGACAGGCTAGAGACATGGGCAGGGAGAGACTTAATGCAATTTAACAAGGGCAAGTGTAAAGTACTGTATCTGGGAAAGAACAAGCCCATGCATCAGTACAGACTGGGAACTGATCTGCTGGAGAACAGCCCTGGGGAAAAAGCTCTAGGAGTGCTGGTGGCTAGGAGGATGCCCATGAGGCAGCAATGTGCCCTTGTGGCCAAGAGGCCAATGGCATCCGAGGATGCATTAAGAGGAGTGTGGCCAGCAGAGCCAGAGAGGTNCTGAAGCAGGCTCTGTATTGTTTTCTAAGCAGCTGACTGCACTCCTAGCCTCACCCACAGAATCAACTAAACCAATCATGTCAGTCTTGGTACTTTAATAAAAGATAATCATTGTCATTTTGAGACATTTTTGCTTATAGGAAAACCAGAGAGAAAGTTCCTCCCAAACTCTTATCTTGAACTTCCAGTAGTTAATGCCTAAGCATATTTTCCAGGTATGCCTAAATACCCAGAGAATTATATTCAAATAGCAATGCTTTTACAGAGTAGGTAACTAAAACAGAATATGGACTTCTACCAATATAATGAACAATTTTGTTTCTGAAGCACAAACGAGATACAAAGGCTGCAGAGGACTAATGGCTCCATCAATTTCTGATCATATTTCAACAGAAGAAAGTAGGAGAATCTTGCCAATCTAAATAAAACATCCTGCACTAACAAATGGCATGAAAATGGGAATTGAACTTTGTGTCAAAGAAAAAAAGCTGCTCTTTGAGATAAGCCAAATACAATTCCTATCATTAACTACAGAAAATGGAATGTAAACAGCCTTTATCATACCTTGTACGTACCTTTCTCCTTTTCCCGACTCTGTTAAGGTATCAGGGAAAAAGAAAATGCTCGTTTTATGTTTCAACCATTTTCCTCCCATGGCCCATAGATGGCAATGCGCTGCCTCCTAGCTCAACTTCAGCTCTCACCACCAGTGCATTTAACCTCGCTGGCAATCTAACAACTTCTTAATCATTAATAATTTATTGCTAAATGCTGTCATATTTTCATATCAACAAGTGTTATTCAAAGCTCCAAACAGGTTTGAAAACAGTGTGCTGTTCAGTGAGCATTTAACGAAATTCAACATACATTTAAATGCTGAATCATTGTTTCAGGACTCCTCAGCCATATAAAGTCATGTTTTATAGATACTCCATGGAAGATCAGCCCACTTTTTACTTCATGTAGTGAATGTTTATATACAAATGTAATAGTTCACATTTTATCCCCATAAACAAAGGTGACTTAAGCAATACATCTGGGAGAGTCTTGTTACATTTACCTATAATTAAGAATGAGGAAAACTTGCTTTGCCTTGGAAAAGAATTTATCTGATAGTCACCGAATAGCTACCATGCTGTATCATGAACTCCTGATTCACCTCAGGTCACTTCTCCCCACTAACTCACCTCCCAAGAATGTTTCCTATAATTCAAAATAACTGCTTAATTAGTTAAAAATCATTTTAAGAGGACATCTGATGATAAAGAGCTGAAACATTGCTTTAAGCCATTACACTTAACCCTAATTGAGAGGAGAAGTAACATTCACAATGGGCCAGGACGACCTGGGACTAAAGCCACATCTCTAAGTCTACTAGTTTTCAACAATACAAATGAAAACTTTACACTACTAGCAAAAGACAACTTCCACAACTATGCTACGTTAAAATACATTGAAGATTAGTATAGAAACACACTTTCCTTACTATTGGAGTGCTATTGCTTCACTTACAGGATAGTTAGTCTATTCAGTTAGAATTACTGCATAGTCCATTATACCAACACGGTCTCACTATATGCTCAGGAGAACATGGGTGGCCTTGTCTGATGATCTGTGGCCCACACAAGAGGACACATGAAAAGATGTCTGAATTAAGGGCCACAGTTTACAAGTGTCACATCTGGAAATCAGAACAACTGAAGAAAGACAGACACTGGATAACATTGCTATAAAAGCTCTTTTCCTTCATGTCCATCACTCCTTACAACAGAACTTGTAAACCAAGAAGATTAATTTGGATCACTGACCATCTCCTCTCTAGACAGGTTATATTCTGGAGTCCGAATGCTAGAACAGGATGAGCAAACATTGCAAAACCCTTCTCTTTATTAAGTTGTAATGTCACATATTGCTTAACTGTGTTGCATTCTATAATTTATTTCTGTGAATCGAGTCTCCAGAGGCTCCCATTTTTTGTCCTGTAGTTAGACATGTCCTTAAAATGTAATTCAATACATGTAAATGTAAAAATGAGGCAGTAAGTACAAACAAACTGGTGAATCTACAGAAGGCTGAATAGTTGTACAACTGGAAGGCTCTGTTTGAACTTTGCCTATAAAGACTGACAGTATACAAAAGCAGCAAAAAGGCTGAGTTAATATGGTGATTCTCCTCAGATTTCTAACAGAAACAAACATATCTGAAATCACAACAAACCTGAGCCTACCAGGCCATCTTTGGCCACCAACTGACTGCTGATGCCAATATGGAGGAAGCAGTCACTTCTCACAGCATTAGATAAGCAAAACAAAAATAAAACTACAATGAATATAGGAATAAATATACATAGAAAGTTTGCAATGCAAGGATGTTATGGAAAATGCCTACTTAATTTTCATGCTGCATGTTTTACTTACACAGAGGTAAGATTTTTTGGCAGCCAGGTTGTTTTTTTGGTTTTGTTTTTGCTTTGTTTTACCCAAAATGAATAGGCTGATCTTCCACTCCCAGTAACACTGAGACAGCACTGATCATTTCACAGACCCCCACAGTTACCTTGCATTATCAAAACTGCAGCATTGCTTTATTTTATATGAGGAGAAATGATAAAGCTGGAAGGATAGTTGCATTCAGCCACATGTATAATCAAAGATAAAACTGTCAGTGTTAATCCCACAGTAAGAAAAACAATTAGGTTCCTTCTGTTAGAGCTAGTAACTTCTCTAGTCACAACACACACACACAATTACACACTCTGCAAGTGATTTGAGATGGCTAAATAATATTTTTTCTATAATATTAACTTTATATGTATGTTAAGGGTGCCATCAAAAACACATGATTAATATCTTACTGTGGAGACAACTGTTGTGTGAGTTAGTAAGATACACACTTCAAGTTCACATCCAGATTCATACTCTTGCCATTCCATTCTCATCTACAATCATTAAATATTTCCTGTGGTTTTGTCCCTGCAGGTAAAAGTCCTTAGTTGGTACACCTTCAGACACATGTTCAGGAGGGATGCTGCATGCTGCCTTCCCTGCTTCTATGAAACACAAACTCCTAAGTGGGCTAACAGCAAAACAAGCTAGGTAGAATACACATCTATAAGTGCATTCATGTATATGTATGTTCAAATATATATATACACATATCTATAAAAAAATAAGACTTGTTCAAACTTTTTTTTAAAAGCAATAACATAGAAAGAAAAGATTTTGTAAGTGTGCTTTTACCAAATCATGTCAATTTTACAACTACTACAGTCAATTAGAATAGCACATCAGTAAAGTCAACTGATGGTGGGACTTGATGGTCTTAGAGTTCTCTTCCAACCTTAAGGATTCTGTGAATACCACCTAAATTATGTTAAATGAATGCAGGAATCCAGTTAATATCTAGGCTGACACTTGTGATTTCATTCTTCACAAGAGGCTAGGCTGAGTAAAAACACCTAGAAGTCAGCTTGAGCACTGTACATTTGCTACTGTCTTTAGAAAATTGTGTGACTTCAAAATTCCTAATTTAGCATAAATTTCCAAAAATATATTTAGTGTCCAATAAACAAAACCATCCTCCATATTGAAAATTACCTTGTCTATTTACTTCATTCTGAAGCAGCTCTTCCATTGCCTCTTCTTCAGCAATATCTAATGGAGTGTCTCCTTCACTATTTACAGCTCCTACATGTGCTCCTTGACTAATTAAATACCTGCCCACAGAAAAAGAAAAACAAACTGTAAGCAACATAATAAAGCTGATGCAAAAAAACCCAGTAGCCACTAGGATATCATATGGAATTGCACACACACAGTTAACAGAAATAACTCTATTAGGCACAAGTAAAAAACCTTATGAGTCTACAATTTCTGAATACCAGTATATGTCTTTTCATCGTAATACTCATTAATACAAACAGACCTCTGTTTGCTCTTCAGTTTGCCACAAAGACTCCTGACATTTTTAAATATATACTTGCAAGAACTGAAAGAAGAAAATGGTTAGACAATGAAAAATGAACACAAGGTGACCAGGAGTTGAACCACCAATTCCTATGAACAACTGACATTACACCACTCTTCCTAGAACTTCCAAATTTGATGGCATGTTTGTTTTCTATACTTTCCGAGAACGATGACTCCAGGTCTCTAAGCTAGCTTCATAAAGTTAATAAAACCAGATCCATCTCTGCTCTTAAGTATTCATAAGGTCAGCTTTTGGTGGGAAAGAGGCAAGGGGGAGAATGGAAGCAGTGCTTTATACTCAATTCCAACACGACTAAATGCTTCCTTACTTAAAGCACTACTGTTTCAGAAGTGAACAACTCATATTCAGTGGAATTTACTTCTGAATTTCCAATTAAGTCAAATGGATTAATTCCAACAATAACTCACAAAAGGATTAAGTTATTTCAATGTATTAAACCATATGTCTATTAAGTTAAGTAATATAGCCTAAGTAGACAATAAGCAATAGTTAAATAGTTAAAAAATCAATACAGATCAGTTTTAAACCTTCTGACCATAACATTTCTATTTCCGTAACAAATTCAACAGTTTGAGTCATGATAGGACTCAACACAAGTAAAACATTACAAACATATCTCCTGCCTTACAAAGCTTTAATTTAGACTTTCCCTGTGAGGTGAAGAACTAGCTATCCACTCAGCAACAGGGCAGTGAAACCTCACTATTGCAGAATGCAAATGATACAGGAGGCAATCACAGAATTAATCCAAAACTAATACAACTGTTTTGAAGTATTTCTGTGTTAACTACTGCCAATTAACAAGAACAGATTTCAGATCTACGATCGTATTTTCCTTATTTTTATTCAATAACTTAGCATCAAGTATTCTCATACATTCTGGTTTTTATTCTATTATTTAAATAGCACTTCTTCTTAAACCTCTGTAATTATGTCAAGAAGAGGTAAGAACTGATAGATCACAAAGTGGGAATTAATTCCCAGAAGTGTAGCTGTATCTCCTGGGATATGCATCAGCAGTTACCATCACTAGCTGATGCTGATACATGGTACTGGATTTATACTGCTCCTCTCACAATAGTGCTGCTGTGATTCTCATCTCTCCAGATTAAAGATTTAACTTCTGTGGAAATTAAAAATTAATACAAATTAACAAGGTTTCTCAACAATACCAGCTGTACTGTGTTAACAGTCACACAGGCTGCAAGGTTACAGATCAGGTAATTTCTATGCAGGGTGTCTGCTAAACAGACAAAAAAAGCAGTGTGGAAAGTCCTTATAAATTCAAAATGTCGATTCAAAATCACAGTCAACCACTGACAAAACCACCTTTATAAAAAAATCCCAAGTCCACATTCATATTCTTTCAACCTGTTTTTTCCAAAACAAAAGTTGTGATGTTCAAAAAAAAAAAGTTTTTACCTGTTTTCATATAACAGCTATGGGGAAAAGCAAAGCTACTTTGGTAAGGAAAACAGATATCTCATTGAAGTGGTTATGTTCAGTCAACTGGTCAATACCTTACAGACATGATAAAAGGAGAAATACCTAAGAAAGCATAGGCTACAGTAGCATTTCAGAAAGTATTACTTAGATACATGAACAACTTCACAACCAAATAACCAAATGATCCATTAAAGCAAACTCCCAAAATGAAGCTGCTTACAGACCAAAATAGATCAGCAGAGATAGGGGGATTAGTAGGGCTGGAGAAGCAGAGTTATCCAAGTTTCCCTTTGCACATGCTCACAGAGCTTTGGTTTTCCTAGGTCAGCAAAGGGAAGATGAGTGAACCTGCCTCAAGTTCACAGGATTTAAAGAGATGAAAGAAACTGAAGAAAGATGAGAGGCAGCATCCTCATTGCCAGGAAAGTAAGAGGAGTCCTTTCCCAACTTTCCTTCAGCTACTCTAACTAGGCCTCTCCTCACTAGAAAATCAATAATGATCCTCTCAGGTAAACGAATACTAAAAGAGCAATACAAGTACAAACCAAATAATGAAAAAAACAACTATTTTAAAGATACCTTTTAAGCCTGCTAATGAAATTCATGTTTGTTTTGTTTCCCACATCATTCAGTAAAAGTTGATGCATTTGTTTATCTTCATTTACAGTACAAATAGTTTCAGCAAAGCAATGACAGGATTCAGATGGTGTATGAAGTCATCCTGGTGCCTACAGGATCATAGCTTTTATTAAGAAACTTAGCACTACCAAGGGAAAGGAGAGCAAGCATTTGAGATGTGTAGGTAACTTGACTCTGCATCACACACAGAAAAGGGAACAGATTTGGTAAACAAAACCAGGAGACCAATGCTCTGAGTTTTTAAGGCATGGCTGAGCAGAAGCCAGCACCAGAAAAATCATAAAAATCAGATGGTTTTGTCGGTTTGTTTGGGGGGTTTGTTTTTGTTTGTTTGTTTTGTTTTAATTACTTCCCCAACAAATTATACTTCAACCTAAATATTAATTAACACCTGTAATATTACTTCAGACATGGGTGTATGTTACATTGCAGTTACTCTGGTACCATATACTAAAATCTCTACATGCAACAGCATATCAATATATGTAGGTATGCATCGGTATTTTTAAAGTCATTCATGTTTTGGAATAAAAATCTGCAAATAATTGCTTGTACTTTATTTTATTAAGTAGTTGTTCCCTTCAACTTCAAATTTCATCTTCCTAAAGTAAATATAGCATAACTTTTATTTCCTCAGTTGGTATTTAATTAATACAGCTACATGTATGCAGTGAAAAAGAAATGGGAGCTGTGTAATAACAAGTGCAGAACCATGCCCTTTGATAGCATGTCGAGGAAAAGCTGCTTCTTGCAAAGTTGGATGCAGTGGAAAAATAAAAACCATAGAGGCCTCTTGCTGTCACCTACTTACAAAACCTTTGGTATAGCACTTAAATTTGTATCTTTCATAACTCACTTGTTGCAAAATGGCCATGTTCAAGAGACAGCTACAGAAGAGTAACTCAGAAAATCTAATGATAATTTATATACTACTCTGGTAGGTGCTCATTCAAAATGTAAATAAATGACAAGGAAAGATTAGCTTGATCCCTATCATGCTTATTTTTAGAGATAAGGCTTTCAAGTGTTGATATTGAAGCTAAAAGTACCTCTTTTAGACACTCCTGTGGTCTAAGTATAGAGAATTGCAAGTATCCCACAAATACTATGACAGACAAGAACAGGAAAAGAAAATAAAATAATTCCTGATGCTTTTGCCCTGATGTTTCCATGACAAGCATTTCACAGTCTGGGTAAGACTGGAAGAACAAGTTTGCTTTGTGATACTATTGCTTTATGAAGGCAGAAATACTTCTATTTGAAATTTTTCTTTTAGGAATCACTGCTGTATATTCTTCAATAGCTGTTAGAGACTGAAATTAATAACCTCAAAGCATTTATTTTCTGTAATTATGAAACTTAAACGCGCTCTCATTCTGTTAGGAAAAGTATATTTCATACCTTTCAAAAAGGACTGGAATCCCAGTATCTCTGAAACAATAACTAAGAACCCTTTGAGATGACAGTGCAAAAGCCAAACAGTCCACACCAAAACCAAGCTCAGGATCCAGAAGTTAAAAATTGTAACTAGCAATTTGGCCTACACTCTGAATTAAAACCAAAACCACCCTTTTAGGAAGAAGTTCCTCCCCACGGGGGTGGTGGAACACTGGCCCAGGTTGCCCAGGGAGGTGGTTGAGTTCCCATCCCTGGAGGCATTGCAGGTGAGGCTTGCCAGGGCTCTGGGCAAGCTGCTCTAGTTGGGGATGTCCCTGGCCACTGCAGGGGGGTTGCACTAGATGAGCTCCAGAGGTCCCTTCCTACCCAAACCATTCTATGAGTCTATGATTCTATATGGGTGTGTATAAGTCTATTAACAAAATGCATATACAGACATAAATAAATGGTGAGGAAGACACCTTTCTCTGAAGACAGTTATATACAAACTTGAGTCTTCTTTGTGAATTTAGAACTTAAGAATCTGGAATACACTCCAGCTTTGGCCTTACTACGTTTTGTCAGCTGCAGAAAAATGTTTCATATTATTTATCTCAGCAACAAAAAGAGAGATGGATGTTCACATTCAGACTTTTCCCCAGTTCACAATATCTGGAAACAAGTTTGTTAGTAGGGCCATCAACCAACAGCACAACCAGTCTCTCAACAGCTTTTAACTAGCAATTTCAGCTAAACTCAGCCTGGTTTTTTGTTTGTTTGTTTTCAGCATCCGTAGATGGTGGAGTTCAAATTCAATGAGTGTCTTAACTTAATGATAATAAGGAGCTAAAGACAGAAGAAGTGTCACTGTGTTCATGCAGCTGTCCAAGCCCTCATTTGAAGAAACAATGACAAAAAATCTACCACACGGTTCACAGGGTGTAAAACAAACTAAAAACACACACATCTTTGGAATATGTATTTTAATAGCCTTCTTTTAGGACGTCTTTTAGAATTATTTCACTGATTTTTAAAAAATATAAAATACTGATGCACTTTTGAAAGTACATCTTTGTAAATCATTCAAATTACTAATAAAAAGACATCCATAGTACATCTAGCCAAACAATTAAGAACTTCAAGAAACATTTAACAATGAAAAATTACAAGATTTTAACACTGCTGTTTCCAGTTCAATTTTTTAAAGTTTAAGTGCACTAAAACTGTTAACACCTGATGCTTTTCAGATTTTATACCAGTTTGAGTGTCTAGGAATATTTAAATATTTTCTCACTGCAGAAGAGTTTCACTTCAAATTTAAACTCTTAACAAAGTTGTTATTAACTCGGACAGAAGTAGAAATGCTCCCTTAAGCTCTCTTGCCCTTCTCAAAAGTGGTTTTGGTTGGATTTTTTTGCACCTTTGGTTGCTTTTTCAAATTTGCAGCAAAAACAAGACTTAAAGGCCAGGCAAGCAAAGGTATACCTACCTGGATATACAACCTAGCAAGAGATAAAATTATAGCTCTATATGACTCTTGAATTCTTTAAGGCGCACTTCTCAAACTAACATATTAAAGACAAGCCTAGCCTTTTTTTTAATCTTTCTTTTTTACATCTCATACAGTAAGTTCTTGACGCAAATACAATAACATGGTGCTAAATTCAGTTGCAGTACACAGTACACATATGCCCTATGCCCGTGGCCAAGCTTCAGGGACAATGTGCAGTCGTAGAACCATGGAATCATTAAGCTTGGAAAAGACGTCTAAGATCATCAAGTCCAACTGTTGACCAAATGCCACCATGCCCACTGAACTATGTCACGAAGTCCCATGTATATACATCTTCTGAACACCTCCAGAGATGGTGTGGTGTTAATATGACTCCACCACCTCCTTGGAAAGCCTGTTCCAATGCCTAATCACACCTTCAGTGCAGAAATGTTTCCTAATATCATAGAATCACTGAATGGAACCTCCCCTGGCACAAATCGAGGCCATTTCTTCCTGATCCATTGCTTGTTAACCTAGAAGAGACTGACACCCACCTTGCTACAACCTCTTTTCAGGTAGTCAGTTGAATACAATTGAACAGCCAGTGCCCAGCCACTCCCCAAGACACTCTGATGCATCCTCACACTGGCACACTTGCTTTTAAACACATCAAATACCACAGAAATGTAATGATAATAGAACACATTTTCATTGGTTTTGAAATGTACATTGTAACCCCTGTAAGCATTTGATGGAGAGAGATAGAACGTGTCCAACACGAGGCAGGTGGCTGGCACATCTCACAAGGCCTCCCTTGCCTGGGCAGGAAGAACCCCATAGGGCACCCCACCTAGCACAACAGGGGATCTCCTTGTCCTCTTTAGCTACAATCTACAGATAATTTCTCTTGTCCTCCCTCTCCACAGATGACACAGTCCTGAAGTTGTCTTTTCTCCTGTATCTATGATTTACAGAAGAAAATAAAGGCTCCTACCGTTACTAAAGCAGTATAAAATTTAACTGGGAAAGAACACTTTCTCCTGCATGAATTTAAGACCAGTGTAGAATAAATCATATCAAAAACAGTTACGTCAAACTGATAGGGATGTCTTAGTCAGGCACTCTACAAAACACCACACTATGCAGTCACTTCTGTGCCTCAACCTTCTGCCTCTGAACATTTAGAACTGAACAGAAACTGACGTAAGGCAAGAGGTTTCTGTGGGGATATTTAAATTAAATAATGATAAAACCCAGGTGCTTTTATGGTTATGTTTCTTTGCAAATTCCAGCAGATTCTCACTCATATCTTTCCCTGTTGGAAAAAAACCAAACTGTGGTGCTTTCTAAATAGCATTGCTCCCCTTATGAGCAGTATCATCAGGCAGGAGCTATACAAACCACCAAGTTAAATAAGGCCAATTGGTATTATCTGGCAAAACTAGATAATTATTTCTCCTGAATTATGTGAGTCATTATTTTAATTTTAATACAGCTAATATCAGCAAGAGATCTGAGGTGAATTGATGATTTCCTCTTACAGAGCATAAAAGCTGAGAATTTCAGATAGCTAGAGACGTTTAAAAATGCTTTAAAAGAATAAATGAGAAACAAATGGTTCAATGATTTAAAAAAATGGGAAGGATATTTCTTTTCAATTTTCACCAGTCTAACCCAGGTTTCAGCATATGTGTTTTTCTAAATTATGCACCAGTTTGAAGATATGTTTTTATATCCTTCAATATGCAAGAGCTCCTCCAGACAGCAGCAAATCCAGCTCCTGCTTCTCACTTGTGAAGTTGTTACAAAAGGCATTTGACAAACACACCTTTGCTTCAAAACTGTCAAATATTCCCCAGACTATCAAAGTAGTATGTCATAGATATGTGTGTGGGGGAATCCCCCTGCACTAACACTTTCTATCAATTTTAAATATTGTACTTATGTGAAAACATAATTATCTTTATAAAGCCACACTCCACACCACTGAGCTCTCTGACACTGGCTGTCCCTAGCCTCCACTGCAGCTTGCACATCCAACAGAAGACAGAACTAGAATCTCATCTGTTTTCCTTCTTGGAATGCAGGAGCATAGAAGAACAGAGTAGATAACAGTATCTGGTTAGTCTTAGTCCTCCTGTGTTCCAAGAAACCTCTGAAAGAAGCCAGCAATAAGCTCTAGGAATATGCGTATGTAGGCAGCCACCTAAACATTAACAATGCAAAGATGAACAGGAAAAAGTCCTACTTGCAGCACATGAAAAAGCAACTAAGCCTTCATCTTTTACTGCATCCCTATAGAGGAAAGACATAGGAGAAGAGGCAGAGCAATGTTTAGGTGAAAGTAAACAGTGACTGAGAAGAGCAAAGTAGGAAACATGAAGAAGTTACAGGGGAATATATGCTATAAGCTATCTAAAAAAAAAAAAAAAGACAAAATGGAAAGTAAAAAGACAACTGGAGCCTGGAAACACCAGTATGAATACAGGGCAAAAACCTGAGCAGGAAAGAAATAAAGCAAAACGAAAAATGGTTTTGAAGTGCATACCAAATTTTAGTTTCACTTTACACTTTGTGAACAAGTATTTCTCTCCTTTACTTTGAAGTCTGCACCCTACAGTGCAAAACTGAAGGTTGAGTTTGAAAAATATCTTGTTTCAGCTGCAGAAGAGTAGATACAGTACACAGAGTATCTAACTCATGACATTCTCCAAGCTCAGGATGCTCTCCTGTAGAAAGTCTCCAAGCATTTGTGATGATTTACATAAGTATCATCAATGTGAATGCTTGTGATTGTGTTACCCCAGTTGAAAAGAAGAGGCAGCAACACCACCGAAGCAGAAAATGACGAGGAAGAAGCAAAATCATACTGCTGTCTGCCTTCCTCAGCTAATTCTCAACCAACAAGAGGTGCTTGCAGCACTAGCTCACCGTTCCTACTGCCTTCTGCCAAGAGCAGCATTGCTATATTTGCCTGCAGTAGCACCACAGATTCTGATTTTTAAATTATGCATCCTATTTCAGTAAAAGTTATGAGTACAGAACTAAGTTTTTATTCTGATTATCATACATTGACATATCAGCAAAAGGTAAAGCAAGATCAATTCTTTTACTGTACTTAAGAGATATTAGCATAGATACAATCGCTACATCACAGAACTTATCTCACTTGTAATCATATTACGCAACAATATAGTGATCGAACTTGTCTACAAAGTAACACTACTATCACAGTGCAGCTTTTAGTATCACCCAGTAGTACTGAACTTGGTATGAACCCTCATTAGGTATCAGCAATCTTCAATTCATAGCAGTTGTTTACCTGCCTATGCCACTTTGAAAGAAACTCCTCCTTATTTATTCAAATTTGAAAACCCATACCTCATCTGTAACCAAGAGGTTTCAAGTAAGTCCTTTTTTATACTTTTTTCTTGATAACTGCTGTTTATAAAAAAAAAACCCTCTACATTTTTGTGTCTTAGTATCTGAACTGCATTCAAATAACTCACTCTCATCAGTGTACAGCAGCCTTTTGTCTCTAGAGATTCAACTTTCATATTTAAATGAATTTCAGAAGATTTCAAGCAGATTTTATCCTGCTCCATCAGGGCGAAGATGAGAAAAATGCACACAGATTATGATCAATTCCATGAAAAGACATAGTTTAGGATATCCAACAAAACAGAGAGTTGTAAGACAAGATAAGCAGATCATAAGTTGCTGTAATGTCATTAGAAAGTCTACTGTATGTGGCAGAATAAGGTCAATCTCACAACTCAAACACAAGTAAAGGCTGAAAGAAAAGAAAACCTGAGATGCACAGAAGTAACAATCTACACCACAATCCTGTTTTCCTTTAGAAAACAACACTCTAAACCAACTTTACTGTAAACTAAATTATTTTTATATGAGAAAACTGAGTAAATAGTATACTCATATTTAATAGCACTAACAATTCCATAGATTCCACAGTCTAAGAATCTATCACTGCCTTTCTCTAAAGCAGCAATTTTGAATTAGCTGATGAAGCCCTCACAAGTATGTCACACTTGCCAACCACTTGCTCAATTCAAAACCCAGCTGCTCCTGTACCTAGAGCTGCTCTGCCATGTTCAATCAATGGCAACAGGCAGTTATTAGCCATCATCCAAGGAGGACCTGATGCATCATGTTTCTTGGGAGGCTACTGCTCAAGCTCTCAGGCTTCCATACGTATCACTTCCTCACGTCTTCTCTTCCATATGTGCCACATTTAGAGCTCATAGGTAAGATATCTACTCCAAACTGTTCTCAGGACACCAAATAAAACCAGTGCTCTGTGGGAAGCAAGATCTTTCCTATGCACATCACTTCTCAAAGCAAGACAGTTTATTTTGGCATAAGCTGCACTTTCAAATTCCTTTTCAGCCAAAAATTGGGCATAATTGCTTTGACTTATCATTAGATCCAATGAACATATTAAAACAAAAAAGACACTTTCCACTAAATCATATGTCACTGAAGAAGTTATCTCTGGACTTTAAGGTCTGGTAGATTTACCTTTTTAAGAACAGAAACACAATATACTTAAAAATTATTTGGGGTCACAAGTGGACATGCACAGAGTAATCCAATCTGAAGAAAGCAGCTACAGAATGCATACTGTCTTTGTGCATCCTAGAGTGACCGGCTCTTCTAGACCCCCTCAGCTGAACAAACAAGTATCAAATCAGTTAGGTTCAAAAATTTCCTCAACCCATCAATCATACCTTACTGTGTATCATCAGAACATCACAGAATGGTTTGGGTTGGAAGGGACCTCTGGAGCTCATCTAGTCCAACCCCCCTGCAATGGGCAGGGACATCCCCAACTAGAGCAGGTTGCCCAGAGCCCTGGCAAGCCTCACCTGGAATGCCTCCAGGGATGGGAACTCAACCACCTCCCTGGGCAACCTGTGCCAGTGTTCCACCACCCTTGTGGGGAGGAACTTCTTTCTAATATCCAGTCTAAATCTACTCATCTTCAATTTAAAACCATTGCCCCTTGTCCTTTCACTCCAGGCCTTTGTAAACAGGCCCTCTGCAGCCTGCTTGGAAGTTCCCTTTAGGTACTGGAAAGTCACTAGTAGGTCCTCCTGAAGTCTTCTCTTCTCCAGGCTGAACAATCCCAGCTCCCTCAGCCTGTCCTCATAGCAGAGGTGTTCCAACCCCTGATCATTCTTGTGGCCCTTCTCTGNCACAGCTACAGAGTAGAAAAGATTAAACTCTACCACATAAAGACATGATTTAAAAAAGGGAATTTCACCATCAACCTCAACAACTTCATTAGTATTTCTCTGTTCTTAGGATGTAGATACATGCAGCAAAAATATGCTGAAAACAGTAAAGTCTCATGGTGCATCTTTGTAAAAGAAAATGCCAACTAGCTCACTTATCTTCTCCAAGCTTCTCCATGATTTTCTCTAATGGAATTTTGCTTTATCCTTGCAGATATCTTAAACAAGCTTGGAGATGGAGGAACTTCAACGTTGCTAATAAAGAACAAGCATCACACTACCATACTAGCCTATTTTCTCTCTCATTATCATTTTTTCCCCCAAATCTTTTCTTCCAGGAAGAAACAAGGCAGCAAACAGAAACAAATTAACTGAAACAATCTTCCAAAGCCTGCAGTGACCTCTTCACAGCTCTCAAAACAAACACTGCATCTTTACCACTGTCAACTTGTAAGAAGTCAGTCATTCTTCTAGAAGAGCTGTTTTTTGGCTGGGAATAAATCTTCTTTCCCTGCTTTTATTTTGTCATGTCACTTTTTTTATAATATATTCTTCTGAAGTCCACTTTTCATTTTCTGACTGGGTTGTATCAAGTTTCATCTTCAGTGCTTTTTTCTTTTAATTCTACCCCTCAAGTTAGTATTTCCTTGTGTCATCTTTAATCCTCACAAAAGCATTCTTTCACCTTGCAGCATCTCTATCAGACCAAACCTCAAACCAGTTTGCATCAGACCACCAACTTCATCTTGTCATTCAAAAACCCAAACTTCTGATAATCCTCCAAAGATACATTTCTGAATGTATCACTAAGAACATCACTTCATACTCAGTTAGTTTAAACCATAACTGGGAACAAAGATAAAGGAGATGGAAAACATCCTTGACATGTTTAATCAGTCTGCTTTGCCTAATGTCTTGCTCTTTTAGGTTTATAATGGGCTACAGCAAAAGAATTTAGCTTGAAAACACTCCAGTAAGTAATAGCTCCAGAAAATCAAGATTAAAACTTAAGAGACCAAATGGATTAGAAACAACTGCTTTGAAACATATTTTGTGGCACCATCACCCTCAGATATCATGGAATAACATTCAACAGTACCAGCTGGTTCAGGCTCATGAAGTGGGAGATGAAGAAGAGGACTCCACCTCAGCACAGGCAGCTTTCCAGTCAGGCTGATCAGAGGTACAAGCTACATCTGAGAAGCAGACCAGACTTTTATACCTGCACATTTATGCCAACTGCTGTGGGCAAGCCAGATCAGCTCACCGATCCAAAAAGAGAATAAACCCTCTAAATTCCCTGAAGGCTAGTCTTTGCTAATATTTCCCACATTCTTGTGAGATCATTAGATAATACAATAGAGTGGGTAAGGGCCTGTAAGAGGAGGGAAAACCAAGGAGAGAAGGGAATGACTGCCTATTTCTGGAGAAGTCTCAAGTCAGATCACATTAAGCGTATTGTGAAACTGCACTGGAATTCCCTTTACTAGCTGTTGCCAGATGAGCACTAGTCTCATCCTTGTGCCACAAGCAGGAATCACTACCACCTAGGACCTGCAATAGTCCCCACAAGGTAATTAGAGCTGTAAATAAACCACCTATCACTGAACATCTACGTATTTGACCTCAGGTTTACAAGACTCTCTCTCAATCCTCCATTTACCAGACAATGATCATTCATTTAGCCTTAATGGGCTGTTACTAAAATAGAGAGATCCTGGGACAACAGCTTGCTGAGGCTTCAGCAAACTAGTTTGGCTGGGTTCACTTGCAGGTGTCTGGAGTCTGGAAAACCAGCTGGGCGTCAGCAGCAAGGCAGTGGTTGCACACAAGCCTTTTAAAGTCTCCTTTCAATATTAGGAGAAGGAGGGGATACAACACAGGAAATTTGGGGCAGGAAGAAAAGACAGTGAGCTGGATTTTAGAGTAGTAAAGTTGGTCAGGCTAGTGCAACTCTCTTCCTAAGTGAACTGAGTGAGGAGGCTCTGAAATTAGTAAGTTAACTGGCACCATATGCTTCAGCCTTTAAAACCTGTAAAATAAAGAAGGTGTATTTTGAAACTGTGCTAAGTCTTGGGGTCTGTACATGTAAAGATATGTATCAAACATGCCTCCCAAACACAAAAGCAACCATCCTGAGTCAGACATCCATTTAACATCTAGTCTGGCTCCAAAAGCGAGCACATCTTCAGGAAGAATAAAACCAGAGCAAATCTATGCTCTTTTTCCCTAAATACCTTTCCAGTCTGCAATGGATTTTCTGAAGGAAATCCTATTTCTATGGATGTATTCTGCAGTTGGATTTTTTTTATGTATCCATGCTCAGTGTATCTCATCCTTTGAGCCCATGAGGAATTTTAGTATCTACAGTAACATTAAGCAAACTGTTACTCAGATGCAGTATCCTCTGCACAAAGGTATAAAACCCATATTCTTACCTCAGGAAACACCTCCCTCCCCCTTGTTTCTTTTGCACAAAAGTGTAATTGTTGTTAACTTCCAAGTTATTTTTGACAAATACTTTGCTTACATGTGCTGGAAGATTCACCTTTTTTTAATTCTGGGGAAAACGAAAAAGCATTTGCATTTAATTAGCAAAACTGTATTGTAGCCTCTAAATATTTGCAAACAAGCTTCAAAATACATCAACTATGCACTCCCAACTAGGCATAGTATAAAGCCCACAAGAAAATACATTTTTAACACAAACTTTAACTCTCAAAGAGAAAAAAAATTCTACCATTTTAGATTTATTTTACATTAAATCTGGTACAACACTAAGCAGAGGAATATAAAAGAAAGCATTTCAATATTCTGTTTCTTACATGCCACTTTGCACTATTTTTCCTCCTCTGTTACATTTTTTGCGTTCTAAAAAGGAATTTGTTTATTCTCTGATACTGAAATATAGACAAGCTTTTGAACCAGCATTATGCATTGCTGCCAAGGTGGCCAATGGTATCCTGGGCTGCACTGGCAAAAGTATTGCCAGCATATATGATCCTGTCCCTCAGCCCTGCTGAGGCTCCACCTGCAGTGCTGTGTTCAGTTCTGGGCTCAAGAGAGATATGGAGCTCCTGGAGCGAGTCCAATGGAGAGATGCAAATTACAATCACCTGTAAGCTAATTCACAAGATCATAAACTAGATGAACACTGAATTTGGCAAGTCTAAAATGAAACTACTCAAAGAATTTCCAGCACAGAGTGAAGCACTCCCAGCATTTACAGATCTCAGCAACAGCCACAAAAGCAGCAGTTGCCCTCTATGGCTGAGTTTTTGATTTTACAACACAACTCTCCATCTGCAAACAGCTTACACTTTATTTCACACTAAACTATGTTCTCTTGCTGTCTTTCACCTGAAGTGGGCTTCTACAAGACTATTATTTCTTAGAATGGAAGATGCATTTTTTAGGGGAGACAGGAAACATAATTCAAGAGAAGGCAGCTTTTCCAAAGGAACAGAAAACTGAAATCCTAGAA
Organism: Bucco capensis; assembly: GCA_013396975.1. Classification (NCBI taxonomy): domain Eukaryota; kingdom Metazoa; phylum Chordata; class Aves; order Piciformes; family Bucconidae; genus Bucco; species Bucco capensis. The sequence goes on from VWZO01005025.1 coordinate 185,386, forward strand.
TGGCCAGGTTGGAAGGGACCCTAAAGATCATCTAGTTCCAACCTCCCCACACTGAGCAGATGCCAATCACTAGACCAGGTCACCCAGGGCTGCATCCAGCCTGGCCTTGAACACTGCCAGGGATGGAGCAGCCACAACCTCTCTGGGCAACCTGTGCCAGTGCCTAACCACTCCCCTCCTTCAGCTTATATCCATTCCCCTTTGTCCTATGACAGTCTGACCACTTAAGAAGTCTCTCCCCTTCTGTCTTATAATCCCCCTTTAGGTACTGGAAAACTGCTATAAGATCCCCTTGAAGCCTTCTCTTTTCCAGGCTGAACTATCCCAACTGTCTCAGCCTATCCTCACAGGTGAGGTTCTCCAGTCCTTTAATCATCTTTGTGGCCTCCTCTGGACTTGCTCCAATAGGTCCACATCGTTTTTTTTAATGCTGAGGAGCCCAGAACTGGATGCAGAAATGGGAAAGGAGGTACTGCTGGGAGAACACACCATAGGACAGGTGAACAAGGTGGACAATGACAGAGACAGGACACACACCTGCAGTGAGAAGACCACTGGCCAGACAATGTAGTTAGCTACAGCAAAATAAAAACCCCAACAAGTGTGGGCCAGGCCACAGATTCACTCAGCCCACTAGCAATTAGCATGAGACCAGTATCAAAACACAGTTGAAATAGTGGCTCTCTGAGATACCCAGAGGTTTTTTTGGATAAGCCCCATACCACCTACATATCCTTTACTTCTCTCAGATCTCTAGCACATGTGTGCACCGAGGAACATCTGAGTAGCAGCAGGTGCTACTTAAGAAGAATGTGTACGTTACAGAGCAAGAGAATCAGATGTTCAGTGAAAGCACAAGATGGAAGATTCAGGCATCATTCTGTGTTAACCTGGACTGCCTCCCAGTCATTCCCATTTACAGCACACAACAGGAAACGGCTGTCAGTAAAAAATGTATGGAACACATCGAAACAACACCTGAACTGTAAGATTGCTGGTGTACTGATTCAATTGTAAAAGGAGTCTGAACAGAAACCTTTCTCACTCAGAAAGGAATTACATTAACCAGCCCAAATATAATCCCACAGAAGTCAAATGAGCATCTGGAGAACAAAAACTATGATAAAATTGTACTATAAATGTTTGTATGATTAAGCCTTTTTATTTTTTTTTTGTCATCCTAATCCTATGGATGACTCATGCAACCTTATAATTCAATGTTAACAGAACTTCTGCTTTCTTTCCCCCTCTTTTATGCCTAGAAAGTGATTTACACATACACATGAAGAATTGGAAGGTTGAAAGGCAAACACAGAGGACATACTTAGTGATAGAAAGTCCCTAAATTACACTGTAAACATAGAAAAGTGTTTTGTAACAGAAAATATCTCCATCTCCTAGCTCTGTTGCTTTCTTAGACATATTTTTACATTTTGAGAGATGAAAACCTGAAATAATGAAAGTATGCTATCATGCCAAATTTTTCTTATTGCAAAAATACAAGCATTGTGAACAAAATCAATGGATTAACTAAATCGGCTTATTTTAGGATTTCACAGATTGTGCTATTTCAAGAGAAATAAATTCTAGCTATTTACATCTGATGAAGACGAATTATGAGGGCAGGAGAGGAAGCAGAAAAGATTGCTTTGCCTCCAATATGAGAAGCTCTGCAAAGCTGTCCAACAGGCACTTCCACAGGAGGAGGAGAAAGGGAAGTACAGGTCAGGCCCTCCCCAGTCCTTCATTAACAAAGTTAGGAAACACCAGAACCCATTCCCTGACTCTTGTCTCTCTTGCAGCTTGCAGGAAAACTGGAAATGACCAGATGTTCTGTATAAAAATGCTAGTCCATATCACATAGGACAGAAAGATGACAAGCTATTGGCTGTGATCTTTTCAGAACTACATATGTAAGTTCCATACTTTACCCAAAGTAAGCGCTCCTTTCTATGAACCAGAAAATTTAGTGCTAAAAATGAAACTTAACAGATTCAGCCACAGACACATGCAAACACACATTCTAATGCTTCCTAAGAAAGATGTATCCTCACTAAAGTAGATGCTGGACCCAGCATGTACTACGGGACAAATAAAAGTAGAATTTCTAACCTCTGGTCATTCATTGTATCATCCTCTCATCTTCCCCCAGTTTTGCCTCAGCTGCAAAGACTGCTGTTTGGTTTGTAAATTATTTGAAGTTGAGCTCCTGGAGAAGCAGTTTAAGAAAAATCTAAACTCTATGGGCCTCATCAGATCTAAACATTGTTCCATTCAGATCAGGTTACCCTTCTCAGCTATATGTGTCAATTTGTTTCAACAGCTTGTTTTCAAAACTCCTTCCTCTTAAAACCACTGCTCTTCCAACATCTTACATGTCCCATGTCCCACAAGATTACACTCCAGTAATCTAATTTCTTTAAAGGATTATCTACAGAAAATATGCAGACAGGTCCTGTCCCAGTCTGAGAGAATAAAACACAGATGACAGCTATCAGTGATACTCTAGATTTCAAACACTCAAGTCAATACTGGAAAACTGTCTTGTGGACAAGGGACATCTACCATTAGTCCTTGAATGCTTGCCTACACTAGGCCACAAAGCCAAACCAAGAAAAGTTACACAATTTCTTCCTATTGAGGAAAAAAGGCTTGTGTTTTACCTCCACTAAACTGAAGAAAGGCTTGTATTATCTCAGGGAAATTCTTGTCATAGTATAGCCAATAAATAAACACTTCCAGCCTGCATGCAAGGGAGATTACAGCATCAAACATCTGCATAATATAGGAAGGCAGATTACTGAAGTTAGAAGTCATACAGTATCCCAATTACAAAAAAGGATATACAAAATACTTCATTCTATGAACACCCCAAAAAAATTTTCCTAGTGAAAACAATACACAAAAGTATCCAGAATTTTTCCTTTCTCTTAAAGTTCAAGCAATTAATCCTCTCAAATTCACAGAACAGAACATCAATAAATGATTCCCCATAACATAAAATTTCCATCCTTCAGCACTGTAATTAGTACCATAACATAATTACAAGATAAAATACTACTTTATATTTTATCCAAGTCTTATGCTGGATCAGACATTACACTGAGTTTAGAAGAACTAACAAAGTTTGTGTTCACTCAAAGGGTCTTTGGAAAGACACTACTACCTTCTTTTCTGCAAGAACAGTATGCTGAACAACCTATGTTACACATTTTCTCAAATCATTATTTCAGGTTAAAACAGACAACCTCTGGAAAAATTTGATTTTAGCTTATCTTCATTGGCCCTCAAAAGGCTTCAAGAATAACAACAAAACCACTCTTGGAATTTAGTACTGAGTAATCTTTTACTAATACAGTAACAGGCATCTAACCTCAACTGTAAAACTTCGCTCCACAGCCAAAAGAATTAGCAAAAATCACCACTTTATTCCACATCTGAAAAAAACAGAAGTTTCAAGACCACAAATACAACTGCAAAATTAATCTCCTACATATAAGACTTATCCCATGATAATGTTTCAGGCTACTATTAAAAATACCAAGTTGAACTTTCTCCCTGTGCCTCCTCCCTCAACAAACTTTTACAGAAGAAAATAGTTTTTAAAAACTATTTGATAGTCATGAGTAGTATTAAATGTTTACATCTAATGTTTACATCAGTTGGGGAACTGAGGGCCCTACATGCCGACTGGACCCATCCCACAGGGAAGTCCGCTGCCTTCCTAGGGCCCAGGTGAGGGATATTAGTAGGAGACTCCCTGAGCTAATTCGGCCCTCTGATTATTACTCACTGCTGATAGTCCAGGCAGGCAGTGATGACATTAACAAAAGTGGTACTAGAGCAATTCTAAAGGAATTCGAGGCACAGGGTCGATTAGTTAATGGAACAGGAGCACAGGTGGTGGTTGCCTCAGTTCCTGCAGTAGCAGGGATGAATGAAGTGAGGAGTAGGAAAACCCATATTATCAGAAGGTGGCTGAAGGATTGGTGCTACTGGCAGAATTTGGGTTTTTTTTGACTGTAGGGCAAATTCTCTGATACCAAGCCTGCTAGAGTCAGATGGGCTTCATCTGTCTAACAAGGGCAAAAGGACTCTAGCCCGTAAGTTGGCAGCGCTGATCAGGATGCCTTTAAACTAGGTTTGAAGGGGGAAGGGGTTGAAACCAGGCTCTCCAGGGATGAGCTCACGGGTGGAAACTCTGAGTTAGGAATGAAATCAGCAGCGCAGCTGAAGTGCATGTACACTAATGCATGCAGTATGGGTAACAAACAAGAGGAGCTGGAGGCCATTGTGCAGCAGGTATGCTATGATGTAGTCACAATCATGGAAAGGTGGTGGGATGACTTGCATGACTGGAGTGCTGCTATGGATGGCTACAAGCTCCTCAGAAGAGATAGGCAAGGTAGGAGAGGTGGGGGGGTAGCTCTGTATGTTAGAGAGTCTCTTGACTCTGTAGAACTTGAAATCAGTGACAATAAAGTTGAATGCCTGTGGATTAGAATCCATGGGAAGGCCAACAAGGCTGACATCCTGGTGGAAGTCTGTTCTAGACCACCCAATCAGGATTATGAGGGTGATGAGTTATTCTTCAAGCAGCTGGTGGATGTCTCAAAATTGACAGCCCTTGTTCTTGTGGGCGACTTTAACCTGCCGGATGTCTGCTGGAAACTCAACACAGCAGAGAAGAGGCAGTCTAGGAGATTCCTTGAGTGTATAGAGGACAATTTCCTGCTTCAGCTGGTAAGAGCCTACTGGGGTGGCACCGCACTAGAGCTGCTGTTCACAGAGAGGGGCTGGTGGAAGATGTTGGAGGTTGTCTGGGGCACAGTGACCATGAAATAGTAAGAGTTTTCAATACTCAGGGATGCAAGGAAGGTTGTCAGTAAAACTCTGCCCTGGACTTCTGGAGGGCTGATTTCAGCCTACTCAGAAGACTGGTTCAGAGTATAACATGGGAAACAGCCCCTGAAAACAAAGGGGTCCAGGAGGGATGGACATGCTTCAAGAAGGAAGTCTTGAACGCACAGAACAGGTTGTACCAGTCTGCTGGAAGGCGAGCCGGCAAAGACGACGACCGGCTTGGCTGAACAGGGACATTCTGAGGGAAATCAGGGAAAAAAAGAGAGCTTAGCAACAGTGGAGAAAAGGGCTGGCTACTCTTGAAGAATTTAGGAATATAGTTAGGTCATGTATAAAGAAAATTAGAGAGACAAAGGCAAAATTTGAAGTCAATCTGGTACTTCTCTTAGGGATAACAAAAAAAGTTTCTATAAATACATCAATAACAAAAGGAGGGGCAAGGAAAACCTCCATTCTTTGTTGGACTCAGGGGGAACTTACTTAACAGAGATGAGGAAAAGGCTGAGGTACTTAATACCTTCTTTGCCTCAGTTTTCAACAGTAAGACAGGCTATCCTCGGGACAACTGGCCTCCAGAGCTGGTAGACAGAGACAGGAAGCCTGATAGCTCCCCTGTAATCCAGGAGGAAATAGTGACTTACTGAGCCACTTGGATCCTCACAAGTCTATGGGACCAGACGGGATCCATCCTAGGGTGATGAGGGAGCTGGTGGAAGAGCTCACCAAGCTGCTCTCCATCATCTACCAACAGTCCTGGCTCACTGGGGAGGTCCCAGATGGCTGGAAGCTGGCAAATGTCACACTAATCCACAAAAAGGGATGCAAGGAGGACCCAGGAAACTACAGGCCTGTCAGCCTGACCTCAGTGCCTGGTAAGGTTATGAAGCAGATCATCCTAAGTGCAATCACACAGCACCTACAGATCAGACCCAGCCAGCATGAGTTTAGAAGGGCAAGTCCTGTCTGACCAACCTGATGTCCTTTTATGATCAGGTGACCCGCATGCTGGCTGAGGGAAAGGCTGTGGATGTAGCCTATCTGGACTTCAGTAAGGCCTTTGACACTGTCTCTCATAGCATACTTCTGAAAAAGCTGGCAGCCCACAGCTTGGACAGGTGTATTCTCTGGCTGGCTGGTGAATGGTGCTGCATCTAGCTGCCAGCCAGTCACTAGTGGTGTTCCCCAGGGCTCAGTGTTGGGCACAGTTCTATTTAATATCTTTATTGATAATTTGGATGAGGGGACTGAGCCTATCATTAGCAAATTTGCAGATGACACCAAGTTTGGGCGGGAGTGTCGATCTGCTGGAAGACAGGAAGGCTCTGCAAAGGGACCTGGACAGGCTGGGAAGATGGGGTGATTCTAACAGGATGAGGTTTAACAAGGCCAAGTGCCAGGTCCTGCACTTTGACCACAACAACCCCATGTAGTGCTACAGGCTGGGGACAGAGTGGCTGGGGAGCAGCCCGGCAGGAAAAGACCT
>VWZO01005025.1:191843-245026 GCA_013396975.1 Bucco capensis
ATCAAGAACAGTGTGGCCAGCAGGAGCAGGGAAGTGATTCTTCCCCTGTACTCAGTGCTGGTGAGGCCACACCTTGAGTATTGTGCCCAGTTCTGGGCCCCTCAGTTCCAGAAGGATACTGAGGTGCTGGAACGGGTCCAGAGAAGAGCAACAAGGCTGGTTAAGGGTCTCAAGAACAAGTGCTATGACAAGAGGCTGAGGTAGCTGGAGTTGTTTAGCCTGGAGAAGAGGAGGCTCAGGGGTCACCTCATCACTCTCTACAACTACTTAAAAGGAGGTTGTAGCCAGGTGGGGGTTGGTCTCTTCTCTCAGGTAACCACCAGTAGGACAAGAGTGCACGGGCTTAAGCTCTGCCAGGGGAGGTTTAGGTTAGATATTAGGAAGAAATTTTACAGAGAGAAACCAGGCATTGGAATGGCCTGCCCAGGGAGGTGGTGGACTCAGAATCCCTGAAGGTTTTCAAGATGAGACTGGATGTGACACTTAGTGCCATGATCTAGTATTCATAGTGGTGTTGGATCAAGGGTTGGACTTGATGATCTCGGACGTCTCTTCCAGCCCAGTTGATTCTATGATTCTATTCTATGATCTTACAGCTATCTTAAGATACAGTGTAGAAAACTAGAAAGAGAAAATGCAATGCACAAATAGTTATGCACACAGCACACTGTACCACCAATACACAATGTAAAAGCACTCTCTCACTACATGCTCCAGAGGCAGCCAAAAAGACAATGTAGGAATGCTACCTGCTTCTAGTGCCCCTCTTAACACTGTATTAGCAAAATACATGTATTTAAAAAAATAGAGGAAAAATTCTTACTCTGCTATATCAAGATATCCACAGGAAGCAGCTGCATGTAGAGGTATCCAGCCTTCATTATCTGGTTGATTAATATTTGCTCCATTTTCCACCAGAAATTTCACCATATCTACGTTATCATCTATACAAGCCTGTAAAGAAGAAAGATTTAAGAAATAAGTTAACAATAAAGCTGTTCTACAGTACTGTGCATCTTTAAGCAACATCTTCAGGAAAAAAAGATATGCACTTTCAGGTCTGATGAGGGAGTAAGCTTTCTTGGGGTTTGACAGCAAGACAGAAAGAATTTGTGAGAAAAGCAGCAGGTGTTACAGATTTGTAAAAAATCCTTAAATAAACAAATTCAAAGGGAGTTTAACAAAACCAACAAATACAATTTCCTCAGGTAAATCTGTTCTGGTTTCCAGAGAAGCCCTTTACAATCCCTGCTGCAACCTTGTTTGGCAGTACAAGGTTTTTCCATTATAAAGCCCTCAGGCCCTCACTCCATCCCATGCCTAGTTCTGTCACTTGAGTGGATATTACAATTGAATAAACAGCCACACCATGAAGTAGAATTGTTGTGATCAAGAGATGGGGAGCAGTTTGGAAAACAATACTACAATGTGGTTTTAATGACAATGCAGTTGAGACTAAGGAGTATGGGAGGGGATGCTATACTGCATTTCAATACGCTCCAGGTATTTTCTACTGCAGCATATTCTATACCACCACACATTTTTTAAGAGTCTATTTATCATTGTTGTTTATAAACTTACATGAATATCAATTTGGCACATTGTAAAAATATTATCATTTGTGCACATCTCATCATTACCAAGCAAACAGTGTTGCCCAGATGCAGAACTACTGTGGTTCTCCACATCTCCATCCTGACTAGCTCCTATTATGCCTTTCTTCTCTGAGTTTGATATTTTTCTCACAGGGTGCTCAGTGAGTTTTCTTGCCAACTTCCACACTGCTGCCCTTAAAAGGGCAGAGCCACAGAGAGAAAAGTCCCTCTGTATTTCAGGACAGCAAGGACTCAAAACAGCTAGATCCCACAAGACTGGTATTAATTTTTTAGCTTAATAAATCAACAGTACTACATAACCAAAAGGTTGAAATTACATCTTTTACTGCAGAGTTCCTTAAATCCTCCTAGAGAATTATGCCTCTAATTAAATGCAACTAAGGTATAAATTTTACTTTTCAGAATACTTCTACAACAGCAAAGACTGAAAATTATATAGTGCTTTATTATGGCAAACTCCTCAGATTTCCTTATTTAAGCAATTGTGCCTTCCAAGGTGAATTCCTAAGCTTTCCTCCCTTCTGCAGTGCTGAGGCAACAGCTACAGTGTGAGGGAGATGTGTTGCTGCTCTGCTAAACCAGACAAACAAAAACAGCAACAAATTATCCCTCTTTGACCCCGTCTGCTTTAGTTAGGTACAAACATAAGGCTTTGTTTAGAATGCAACACAGAACTGTTTTAACAAGTCTCATCTGGACTTGTTCATCCATAAACTTGCAGCTAGACTGCAACTAGACTGCAGTACACTTTTTGCATTTGTTTTTTGATTAAAAACAAAATGACATTCTTGAGTGAATTCATTCCTACCTTTTCAAATATTCTTGAAGACTCTTCCTAAAGGATTGTTTGAATTATCTACTTAGTCATATCCATCCCTAAAATCAGTAATTCTTTTAATAGTTTATGAATATACTCCAACAATAAAGACTAAAAATTCCTCAAGCATATTTTTTTAAATTACACTTATCATCAGTGTAGAATGTTTATATACTAGGTACAAGCACTGAAAGAAAAGAACTGCCTCTCTTTGCAAGGCATTTTGTTACCTAAATGGAAAGGTACTAAATGCAAAACATTGTATCTCAGTTCAGAACAAAAACAAATTCAAGAAACACAGATGTTTACACTTAACAGAAACATTAACCTAGTCATATTTTAGTTTGCCTGACCACTGACATCCTATGTGTATTGTATTATTACCAGTTTAGTATAACAAAAATGCATTTATATCAGAAACTTTGAAATTGCCTTATTACTTTTAAGTGTAGATGCTTTAATACTACATTTCAATCATATTCATATATCTTAAAATCCTCTAAAATTCATAAAAAGATATCTTCAAATTGATTAGCACTATTAAAGAAAATAAAAAAGCCAGCTCATCTGGTAGTGACACAACCCAAAACAGAAGAATCCTTGCCCATTTTTCAAGTATACATAAGAAAAACTGGCAGGACATACTCATAAAAATACTGTTGCTAAGTGAATCAAAAGCTTACATATGCAGCACATTAAAAGACATATGACTAAGCAGCTAAAAATATTTGACCAAATTTGGGCAGTTTATTGTGCCATACATGGCAAGAATCGGGAGAGCTCAAATACACTTCTCAAGTATTATCAGAGACGGCACATTCATGACAAGTAAAAATAAACAATCGGGGAGATTACATATATTATGATAGAAGAGTAACTATTAAGATAATAAAAGAATTTTCTTGCATATGCAAATGGTAGAGTTCTGGCATTACTAGTGATCACATTTGTGAGGTTTAAATAACGTTCCTCATAACTGATTATACAATCTGAGCAACTGTTCTAGCAATTTTATTATGGACAACAGGAGCCACAGAAGCTGATGAAATTAGAATACAGTTATATAATTTTAAAAAATACATGACCTTTGAGCTTCCTTAAACAAAGATTACTTAAAAATGAGCCTTGTACCTGAAATATTTTATACACCCCTGTGGCCTCCAAGAAGGTTATTACCTATTTTAAGGTGAAGAAAAAGCAAATGCAATTGATCCTATTGCTGAAGAACATGTATGAAGTACATCCTACTCCTCCTCGTCCCCCTTTTCCCCTTAATGGCACCACAGGAAGGTGTTTGACAGATCCTATGACTCTCAGTACTCTCCATATGAAAGACATCTCTGACTATCAAAAGGCACCTTAAGTAAGAAAGCCAAGAAACAAATGTGATCAAAGAAATTTTATCTCTATGTTTTTCCATTTCTACTCTGCTTGTCTTTGTGCTATCTTTGTAGACACTTCTAAAAGCAATATTTATCAAGTGCCAGAAGTGCCTCTGTTGTTAAAGACTGACATCTCCAGCCCAAAAGGAAAGCCTGTCAGAAGAGCATGATAAACTTAAAACAACAGCCTCCGAAAAGTCTGCCCTTCCAGACCTCAGCCTGAAAGTTATTACAAAGGCAAAAGCAATGTACATGCAAGTTTTAAGGAAAAAGAGTTCCATTGATGTTTCACATGACTCAAAAATATTCATTCCCATGATCACTTCTGTCCCAGTCTCTGCACAGAGGATAGATAGCCACAGGCCTTCCTCTTCCAGATCTGCTACAATCCTTCTAGGATTAATCTCAGTTTTTGGCATTTATCTCCTCATCTCTAGTCTCTCCCTTCACCTACAGCCTCAGTTACCATTCTGTGAAACAAAAAACAAAAGGTCTCCCTAAAGCTCTTTCTGACTGCTTGTTAACCAGCACATCTGTAGAGTACACACATCAGCCAGCTCCTGGGGCAAGCAGCAGAGCACATTCTGTTAATCCCATACATTGGTTCTGTCTCTCAACTCCATTTCCAACCTCCACAAACTGATAGAAAGGCAGCATTTCTGCATTAAGTACTCATGACCCCAACAAATTTGATGGAAGTTTGCCAAGAGGCCCCAAACAGAACAACAGCTGGACAGTGCAATCATATAAATCTTGTTTCCTTTGGGAACTAACTTAGAAACTAGGCTAATTAGTCATAAAGGAAGCAAAACAAAGCAAAGTTCATAATACAAAGTCTGGTTTTCTAACGAGAACACAGATGAAATCTCAAAGGAAGTATATTCAGGCCCCGGAAAGAAAACAACTTTCTATTTCTACAACAACCTTAATACCTGGACTGCCAACACCAGCAAAGATCAACAGCGCCCAGCTCCCACGGGTATCAACCCTAGGTAGGTCTACTTTGTCCTGGAAACAACATGCCTATGTTAAATGAAACAACTTGGAAACTTTTCCCAGAAAAACTTTCTGATCATTTGGAAGGAAATAACCAGATGCCTGCTGAGCATGCTATTTTTTAACTATATTCACCACGATTTCATATCCCAGTGCAAGTGGCAGGTGATCTAGCTGTCTCATTACCATCAGGTGTTAAGTACATAGGTGAAGGGCAGACATAAGTTAGTAAGTAACCCTAAAAATAGCTTTAAAAGAGATACCTAGAGTGCTTGGTGCCTCAGTGAGCAGCCACTCAAAGAATTCAGCAGACAGTACTCCTCCTCAAAAGAGAAGAAAAACAAGTTTGTTTGTTTGTTTGTTTTTTAAAATAATTTAGAACTTTAAGGGGAAGAGGCAATCAATCAGACTACTGTCCCATATACATGCAGCAAAGCTATAAAGTATGTACCTTACAATGGACTACAATCTTTATTGGTTTTCATCAATGATAAGATCTAATCTTAGCGAGATTTAGGTGTTCCATTTTTTACCAGTACTTTCTCGAGTCAGACTAAAACTTACCTTTTACTATTATCTGATTAGTATGCGGATCTACCTGTTCCACAAATTAAGGTATTTTGCCTCTAATAGCTGAAAATAAACACTGTATTTTTAACCTCTGTTATATCAGTTCTCATTTTTTCTTATTGACTCTTCCTACAGAAAGGAGTCAAAAATTTGAACCCAGAATAATACATTAGACTTAGAAGGATGAACAGGCCCAACAACCATTCTGAATTCCTGTGGGAATGCTGGTAAGAGGAGAAAGACCTCACATAGTGCCCTGGAGAAGAGCTTATCCCTTCCTTGGATTTATCTAATGAACCAAGTCCAGTGAATCCAATGGAACTAAGCAGGACATGAACGTCTTCGTTAATGAGAAGCAAATTAGGGGAGGGCATCCACACCTAGCAGCAGAGCTGGTTAAAAGCAGTTCCTGTTCTCTTCACCCTGGATTGCTTGTTCCCTCTGCCATCACATACCACACTCTTATAGCTATGCTGACATACTCTGCTGAACTGGATCTGAAGTGGATCAGAAAAGCAATTAGAATTTAAAATCAAATAGGACAGCATTATACTGTTCTCTTTATCCGATTAAAGTAGAATTATTTGCTTTGATTATATTAGACTTTTTTTATATTCAGAGAAGCCTTGCTCTGAAATTGAACCTTACGTCCTAATTGCACTATCAGAGAAACACAATTTCGTTTTACTGTGAAATTTTACCCATTACAAACCATGTGTTAAAGCTTCTTGTTTCTAACTGACACTTTTCCAAGAACACACTTTGAAATCTGCAACCACTTGTACCACTCTCACTTTCAAATCTATTACACGTTCTAGCCTACTTTCTTGTTTGTACAGACTTCCTAAGGAAATCCCATTACTCACACTGTCTACCTGGCTGTTCTCCCTCCCTCAACAGTTTCAACTGAAATTGGCACAGGAATAGAGGTTAAAGAGAATTAAATGCACTGCCATCCTTGTCATGAAAAGGTAGCTAAAGGATGAGCCCTCTGAAATAATGGTGCCACAGAGCAGTTCACAGTGTGAATGCAACAATTATCACTTCTACCTGGGTCCTCTCACTGGCCCTCCAGTGAGCTCAGCACCACTAGACATCCCCCACTTTGAACACCAGTGTCACTCTGCAATGATTTTTACCCTCATGAGGGTAGTTGTTAGGACAGAGAACATTACAGTTCACTAGTTGCACTGTTTATCAACATCTCATTTTCATTCTCCTGGGGAAAAAAAAAAGAATAAGCTTACATATTGCAATTCTCAATTTTATGTTTTTCTTTCAATAAACCATTAACTGAGAAGGTATGAAAAGAAATTTAGTCAAAATACACAAAGCAAGCTTGAACACTTTCCACTTTTGGTAGGTCACATATTTATGCTGCATACGAATTAAGAATGCAGCACAAAAGTGGTAGCAAGGCATATGAAATTAAAGCATAAGCCTTATCTAACTTCCAAGCTACAAATTCAAGGTAACCAGGCAGTTACAGCTACCAGAACAAAGGAGGAACATTTTTTGCACCTTAAATAGGTGCCTAGGTCATCAATTCTGTACTTTTGTGCAAAGTATAAAATCTTAAGAGTCTAGTATCAGTAATGGCAGTGTCCTAAGACTCACCAAACATTTGTGAACACTTCCTGGATAAAGGGTAATAAGAATGACCAACAAATTAGGTCATGAAATAGTAGTTATTTACTATTTAAGGAATCCTTGTAAAAGCATGTACTTTACAGCTGCTGATTAATATATTACATATAGGGTGGAAAGGCTGCTGATTCTGTTCACATTTACAGTAAGAAACAGGACAGTTTTGGTGTTGCAACAACATAACTTTTGATACTGATCTAGTTCTACAGATAACAAATGTTGCTCAATTATGAAACAAAGTATAATCTTTCCAGTTTTCATCTAGCAAACCCACAAGTCACAGCTTCTATTTTTTGCTGAGCTGAAGTAATACTGGACATCTCCACATATTGACATAATCTAGTTTTAGGATTGAATATTCTCCTTTTTTAAAGCATCCTTACTAGTAAAAATGGAACTGTTTAACATGGAAATATTCTTGACAAATATAATCACTCCTTTGCTGCACTAATGTTATCTCATTTAACTGCTTTGTCAATATTGTGTGCATGATGCATGTGTGTGTCATCTTCCATTAAGAATGGCCTAATAATTAAAATCCTGGAGAGCTAGTCCATGTCAAATTGTTAAAATGATAGTTGCCTTATCTAATAACTCAAATTATCAGATCATTTCAAGAGCATCTCACTGTTTCTGCAAGTTCCATCAGTTTCACGTTTATTGTTTGTATTCATCTCATCCCAGAATATCAATGAATCTTGGCATAAAAATTCAATGTCAAGCCCTTTCCCTCCCTGCAGGGCAGCAATTCTTTCTCCAGAAAAATTTCTTGGGAATGCTTCACTTCTAAGTGTAGAAAATGAGAAATCTTTCAGACACCTGCAAAAGCAGGTGGGCAAGGCACTTTCTCCTAAGGAGGAAACACTACTTGAGGCTGATGCAACATTTCATGTCCATTCTAGTCTCATGGGGAAGGCATGCAGAGACTATTGAAAGCGAGCACCCATTAACCATCATTAGTTAATTGGCATGCTGCAGAGCTCTCAAACATTGACAAAAATAGACAAACCATTCCAGAATCCAAACTCCTCTAGCTATTTATTCCACTTCACGTAGAAATCTTGTCATATGCACAAGTATAGCTCAACTGAAGTTCACTTAGATTTTATTTCGGCTCCAAAATGTGGATAAAACCAGCTGCTACATGGAATTGATAACTAAGCTCAAACAGTCAGTAAGTGTAATGTAATTTCTAGACTACAATTTTTTCTTGTTTTCTCTGTTACACTGAACTACTAAATTAATTACACTCTTAAATCTTTGCTAGTTTGCGATTTATAGTTAAACCTGTAAATTTAATTAAAGACACACTTCATGAAAAACACTAAAATCTATCACTGTTGAGAGTGATACAATCTATGTGTTGTAAAACTGATTGCATAGGGACTTCCCACTATTTAAACACCAATGAATGCTTAATCATAACTCCTAATCTGGAGTGTAGTAGAATACACATATTTAAATGGTTCTACAGTGTTTCAAGTAGACATAGAATTACTCGTGTCCTCTAACCTCCTGCTGAGGTAAATAAGGGGAAGAGGAAAGCTGGCCATAACATGTTATTTACTATACACAGAGATGCTACCATTCCTGTTAGCAATCCCAGTAATGGATCAAGACATCCTCAGAAGTTACATGGACAAAATAACACAACTAATGTTTGCTTCCTATTTTTTGCTGAAAAAAACCCCAACTGTTCCAGGCTACCTAGTCTTACATACACATCTACTTTCAAATAAATATGTTGTTTTTTTTAGCTGTGTGCAAATAGATTTTTCAGGAACACTTGAAATTTTCACACTCAAAGTTACCTCTTAAACTTCCATACTAATGTTCAGTACTAACACTGAAGCTTAAGCTTTAATGCTCTTCATTTATTTCAACTCAAAGAACAATCTCAAGAAAACTTTCAAACAAAAATCCAGAAAAAGCTTGCCAAAAAACACCAAACAATCCAGGAAAAATGAGATGTCATGGAAAAAATGCTAGCCCTTCTGAAATTATTTTAGAAGGGATCAAATCAAACAGTAAACAAAATTTTCATACTGTAAAAATACAGTGCCATTATGCAGCTATGCTTTCATTAAGCATTTATTGTTATAATTGTGGCAGATAGTGGTTAGTTTTCATGGTCACACATGGCTTAATATTACATCTGAGAATGCAAAGGCAGTGTCATATAGTATACAGATTTCTGCTGCACTCAAATTTAAGAATATGCCAATCAAATTTCAAATACTTAATTTTTTTCATGCGTAAACATAATCTGCTTTTAGCACATGGGCAACTAAGCAACTTCATGTGCCAAAGCAGCTTTGCAATTTAAAATAACCAATATACTGATACCCTCTAATACACAATTTTAACCAAATTAATCATCTAGCAAAACAAAAAGGCATCAAAAAAACCTTACTAGAAGAATCTGTTTACATAAACAGGGTTGTTCACTTTTATAGTCTTTAGATTAAGTTTATGCAACTGTGCCAAGTCTCCTTTTTCCACTACTGAGTATCACCTAAATACAGCTCCAAGTTGTTTGGAGAGGACAACTGCACTGCCTTGGAAGAAAGCAAACCTGACCACATCTATCAGCACTCTGCTCTAAACTCTTATGGGATACATCAGTGATCTAGTCATCAACTGACATTTAATGCTCTGCTTTAGCAGGATCTAGGGGAAGTTTTCATTGCTTTCTAATTTTAGCAAAGTGAGGAGGCTGAGTAGAATACAAGTAATAACACTGACTTTAATAAATAAACTGATAACTTCATCTCACCAAGGGAAAAAAACATACATGTTGATACTTCATTCAATTAGCACTTGCCATGTGTGGTTTTATCTTCATCATTACATAATATAAGTAAAAGCACATTTTTACTAAGCTGATAAGGCTGGTATCATTCACTGCTGTTTTGCTTCCTAAGTAGAGGAATTCATGTAAATAAACAACTAATTTGTATAGTTCAATTTAACATAATAGAATTTTAGAAGTACATGTGAAGTATGAATGATGTCAGAATGATGAAAAAAATATATAAACATGATACTTGGATGGAAAAAAGAATTAAATTAGAAGTAAAGTGACATTTGAATTAATCAAATTCAATGTGGTAAATATATCAGTTTATCAAAACTGCATTTTGCACACAAAACCAATTAAACAAAGGTAATACTACATATAAACAGGAAACTTCACTGCTTCTCATACTTCTCTCTTTTTAAGGGAATAATATATTGTTCCTCCTACTTTCTGTTCCTAGACTGGGAAAAGAAAAGCTATCCTTCGCTAACACAAATCCCAGTAAATTTTTAATTTATGATTCACTGAATTGACTAGATAAATTGGAAAGCATTTTCAGCTCTTCAAAAATGCTAAGTCTCAAAGTTGATGTAGGTTGCAAATCAGAATAAAAGCAAGAGTATTCTGACAGGCTCATTAAAATTTTAGCAGAAAATCAAGAACTGTCTAAAAACCAATTCACAGGAGTTTAATGAAATTATCCAAAAGCCAATTAGCCAAACTTGTTAGAGTAAATATCAAACAGTGGCTCTTTCTTAAAACTATAATTTTTAACCCAGATTTTGACTATTCATAATGTGGTGAGAAACCTACAGCTTCCAGTCCCACAAACTCAGCAGGTGTCAGACACCATCATACCAGAAGTAACACCTCAATGCTTCTCAGGGTAGCTCTAGCTCCAAAGCAGGGCAACACTGAGATATTGATAAACCTCCAGGATAATCCTGTTAGCATTTAAAACGCCTAAAGACAGCACAGTGTGCTTTACACTTATCAGTAATGCATACACATTTTAACTTCACAATGCAACAGAAAAAACAAGAAGCCGCTCTCCAATTTTGTTTTCTAGAACAGACTGGCTATGGACACACATATATACAGAACTACATCTTAAAATAGCTCAATTCATGCCTGACTTCAGAAATACATTTAGTTACAAAATATAAGGAAACTGGGACCTGTTTCGCTTTCTGATCTGCCAAAAATTTGAAGGAATTACTCAAGGGAGCACATAAGGTATAGACAATGCTAAAAAATTCAGTGTAAGGTAATTTCCATACACATTTTCACATTCCACATTGTAGGTAAACCCACAGCACCACTTGCAACAACCTGTCCAAAACCTTTTTTCTCATTTAACCTGCACAAAGAAATGTCACTGTGATACTCAAAAGGTTAGGGTACTTGGAACAGACAAAGGTCACCAAAGGTCAAATAAATCCTCTGCAAGAATAAGATCAACCCAGAATACATCTAAAGTCAAAATTCAAGTCAGACTAGGCACTTCAGGAATTCCTTCGAAGTTAAATAAGGGTGTACTCAGGCTGTGACTTTGCCAAACAATCTTCTAAAATAACTTACATGAAATACATTGCCATGTTTCAGTGCAGTTAACAGAACTGTTTGTACAAACAAATAAGGAGATGATAAAACAAATGTACTACAAGCCTCTGTCAAGTATAAAGAATAAAAACAAGTATTCAACAGCATAATCCCTTTCTCTCAAAGGCTAGCTATGCAGCTGTTCAACTACACAGGCACAGTTTGCAACTTCTAAAAAAGGCATTTTTGCCACAGTGCAACTTCATACTCTATTTTCAATAGTCTAGCTACATGGTGAACTTGCTGAGCAAAACCTCACTGGCTGGAGAGAAGAGGAAACCTGTGCTCATTGGCGTGTGCTTCCTCTGCCCCAGCAGCAATCCCAGTCCCACCTCCAACAACTGTCTTTTGACTGTATCCAAATGTTTCACCAGCACAAGGAAGCACCCACGAGTACTTCTTAACAGAGTCATCTAACAATTTATCTCTAGCCACAACTGTAAAATCAACATCCACTTTGTGAACTTTCTCTCCCAGAAGAGCACCAGAGAAGTACTATCTGCAGCATCGGACTCCCTCTGGTCTATCTAAACAGGAAATACTTGGGTACAATTGTCCCATTAGAAACTCGTTATGGCAGATTAAGGAAGAAACTGCAAGTAATCACAAGCGCCTAGGAAGCCACTTACATCCCAATTACACTGAAAAATGGACAAGAAGACAACAGCCAATAAGCAAAATAATCTATGTTTACACAGAATCAGCTACAACAGTATGTACCTCTCTATATACACATATATTGCATTTTAAAAGGGCCAATTTTCAAGGGTTTGGGTTTTTTTTTCTGTTGTGAATGGGTATCACATGGTCCAGAAGCTATTCTTCTACAAAGCACTTCCATTAGGAAGTTACAGTAGTACACAGATAAAGCAAAGGAATGGGAGCAAATAAAAACAAAATGTTTAACAAATAAAACTGTGAAATCGATATAACACCAGAATTTTAAAAATTCGTATGACTAGTATAAACTTTAAGGAAACTTTAAATTTGAGTGGGAATTTGGAAAGGAAATCTGAACATCAATGAAAAAAAGCTGGCAGGGACAGGAACCTTAAAGCATTTCTTATATTAAGAATGGGAAAAAAATTCAGCAAGTGTATAGGGCGTATGTATATAAAATAATGTAGGAGAGAATTTGTCAACAAATACCTCTACTCTGTGTTCTGAGAAACAGAAAGCTTTATTTGTCTTATATAACAAGTATTACATCTTCAAGACAGCTTCAAGTTTACTAATATTTATTTTTGAAACAAATCTTGAAATGCCTGAGTAACAGCAGAGGACTGTCAAGACTGTACCAGCACTGCAAAGCAAAACCACACGTCTAAAGGAGTTATTCAGCCATACTGGATAAAACAAATAAAAAAACACATACAAAAATCCATGTGACAGATATTAAGACAATAGAGGTTCATTAGGCTTACTAGTAGGAAGGTAATAACCATGACAATACAGTTATATTGCTTCAAAGGCTTATTTAGCTTCCCCAACAGCACCACTACTATTTTTACACCATGAAGCCAGATCTCATCAACACTGAAGGACCCCAGCTTACACACACTCCTAAGACCTGGGACACCAGAAAACATGATTTTGAACCAACGTGGGTCCACTGAGGCTTTTTAAGCTTGTAGCCTTGCCAGATGAAAGCTGACTCCACACAGGGCAACTGTTCACAAACGTTCATGAAAGTGGATTAGCAAAGAAACCTTAGGTGCAGAACATGAACAGGCTTCCTCATCAGAGAACACCTTCAAGTATGTCTCCCCACATCTGAGTTAAATAGATTCCTATAGGACAGGCTAAGGGAGTTGGGGTTGTTCAGCCTGGAAAAGAGAAGGCTTAGAGGGGACCTTATAGCAGTCTTTCAGTACCTAAAGGGGGATTATAAAATAGAATGGGACAGACTTTTAAGCTGGTCAGATTGTAACAGGAGAAGGGGGAATGTTATAAGCTTAAGGAGGGGAAATTTAGATTGGAGGTTAAAAGGAAGTTCTTTACCTGGAGGGTGGTTAAGCAGTGGCACAGGTTGCCCAGAGAGGTTGTGGATGTCCCATCCCTGGCAGTGTTCAAGGCCAGGCTGGATGTGGCCCTGGGTGACCTGGGCTAGTGTGTGGCATTCCTGCCCATAGTAGGGGGGTTGGAACTAGATGATCTCTAGGGTCCCTTCCAACCTGGGCCATTCTATGATTCTCTTTTCTTGGCCATAGTGGCCCCTCATCACATCAAGTACCAAAGATTAATTCCATCATCTTTGCACACAATGCATGAAAAATCAGCAGGAATTGAGTATTTTTGGGAAGCAGTGCCCTAGACCACATCTGCAACCAGTGTTACTGTTGTTCTCCTAATAGCATTGAAGGGAAAAGCAAACCAGACTTTTTAGGTCCATATTTACTCTGATACAGGAGGAAAGGAAGAATATACTGACTTATAGTCACTGTATTAAGAGAGTCAGTACACCTTAATGTTACACCTTTAATCCAGATACTATGAAAGCAGTTTCTTTTTCTCCAAACTGCTCTGTGCTTCACTACTTACAAGGTCTCCTGCCTCATTCTGCCATATTTATTTGTACACTGTGATTCCTGCAGTATCACCTTCACCACTGCCATCAAACACCTAGACTGTAGATCCGCAGCATCTTACGTGCTGTATTTTTCCCATTCTCCACAGAGCCTTTGGTCCTCACAAACCAAGTTATCTCTGTGTAAATGTAAACCTGTAGTCTAGTATTCTCCAAATTTTCTGTTCCTCGCTAGCCTTCTGAAAAGCAGTTTTATTCAAGGAAGTAAGCAACAGGAAAATACCATACCCAGATGAGCAACTGTAATCCACAGCATACCTGCCAAAATTAGCATAGCATTCGTATCATCTGCTCATCTGCCAGAACACAGAAGTCTCACATTCTTACATATGTTGCTTCTCAGTCCTGCATGCCAGATTTTGGAAGCTCAGACATCAGTGTCACAGAAAAAAAGCCACTAAGGAGACTTGAAAGAAAACTACAATATTTCTTAAAACTACTGAGGCTCATTACTTCATCAACAGTGTCACTTTGCAGGAAGCTTTCACAAGTCCAAGTAAGACACTGATATATTTCTTTCACTGTCTTCAGCAGCACATTTTAAGAAGTTAGCAGAAGATAGCTTTGGTAAAAGTTCTTGTAGTTAAATGCTGATAAAAACACACACTTTAGAATGCACTCTAATTGAGCTTATAGGTTGTTCTTCTCCTGCTACATAAAATTTTAAGCAGTTATATGAAAATGATATCCCAGCTGACAATCATTAGACCCTCACCTGAATATTCTGCATTAGAATCTGACATTCAGGAGTTGACAATGTTTCAAAGCACTCATAAGTACCATCCCCAATGGCTAACTGGCATTTCTGTATTTCAAGATGAGTTTTAGGCAATATTCTGTTCCCTGCAGGAGGTAGCATTATAAAACCAGCAAAATCTAACTCCTTTGAGCTAACATATGCTAATTGCTCAGGGCATGATTCTGCACGAGCTCACTGTTGACAAACAGGGAGGTCCCAGTCTCCCTCCTCATTCACAATTGCACACTCCCAGAAGAATTCTTCAGACTCTCCATTAGCCAATTCAAGTCAGCTGTGAAGTAGAAACAACCCTTTCTCCCTCTGCACCATTAAAAGAATAAATAAAAGGAGGGAAAGGAAACAGCATGGTGGGAGGAAGAAGTAAGAGCACAACGCTCTTTCAAGGCAGCAAAGCACAGTATTGCCTTAGTCACACCTGGAGCTGCAGCCACTTCTGACTTTCCTTCATGGAAAGGATTCTGGAGAAAGGTGTAAAAACACCTACATTTCTAGTTTATACAGTAACTCATTTGTGATGTTATCTGACTTCTGAGAGACTGATGACAGCTTTGAATTGCACCAGGACAGAAAACACACTGGCCTTCTCTTTACCAGGACTGTGTCAGTTTGAAACAAGTAAGTACCCAGAAAGCTGATGTTTACCTGAACACAGCAGTATGCACATCATCATGAAATGAATCATAAATGTTCTAAAGCATGCTCCTGGTACATCACACTGCTAGATGATTATTCTCAGAGAGCACAAAAATGAAAGTCTGATGGAAAAGCACATGGGCTTCAAGGTCAGTCATAGCAATGTGACTGACTTTACTGACTGCATTTCCCCTACAAATATGTAAGAACAAGTGCTAAACGAAACAGGTGGCAAAACACAAAAAATTAAACAGATTTGATTGTATAGCAAAATTATCTACACTGCCTGACCATAGGGAAAGTCTATGCACTGCAGCATTTTGGAAGGTAACCCATTTACTCATTCACCATTTAGTCTTCATTCAGAGGGTGGTTAGGCACTGGAACAGGTTGTCCAGAAAGGTTGTGGATGCCCCATTCCCAGCAGTGTTCAAGGCCAGGCTGGATGTGGCCCTGGGCACCCTGGTCTAGTGGGTGACATCCCTGCCCATGGCAGGGGGTTGGAACTAGATGATCTTTAAGGTCCCTTCCAACCTAGGCCATTCTATGATTCTATGATTTAGTGGCCCTGACAGGGACAGAGCAAGGGCAAGGGTAGGTTTGACAAGGGAAGACTTCAAGTTTCCCCATTTCAGGTAAGTGGACAAGGGCTTATCTGGTCTTCTTTAATAGTTCAATCATCCACTGTTCATGCTGTTCATCTAAGTTCCTGCAATGCCAACTGGTTTTAAAACTGGTTCTCAATTTATGATTTCCTCTATCATGAAAGATCCATTTGCCTGGCATTGGGCTATGCTAAAAATTCCTCAGACTGCACGGTGAGAAACTGCCTCCATGCTAAATAGAAAAAAAGAAAACCACTCCCTGGCAATGCCAGAAGACTACCTTTGCTGTGTTCAGCTTGCTTTTTCTCCTCTGTGATGCACACCTCTACAAGAATTCCTGGAGGGGAAAGCTGTTCTGCCAGCTTAATTTACACTATTAAATTAGCCAAAATGTGCTTAAGGCTTCTCTAAGGGCTCTACTTTTACATTAAATATTCATTTATACAGACCTGTATATAAGCAACAGTAAGGAAGAACAGTCAAATATTCCAGGACTAGGAAATGCTTTAATTAATGTTGCCTCAGCCAAAGCAACTGGCCCCACAAACATGACCTGTGTACAGTCCTACATTATTTCTGTTTCCCTGTGGCAAAATGAACTTGTTCATTCAATCTATAAAATCATCAGTGCTTTCATAATGCGTGGCTTTTTAAAATCATGGATTTCCACAGAATCACAGAATGGTTAAGGTTGGAAGGGACCACCAGAGGTCACCTAGTCCAACCTCCCTGTTTTAGCAGGGTCCCCTACAGCACATTACTCAGGATTGTGTCCAGATGGTTTCTGAATACCTCCAGGGAAGGAAACACTACAGGCAGTCTGTTCCAGTGCTCAGTCACCCTCACAGAAAGAAGTTCTTCCTCAGGTTTAGGCAGAACTTCTTGTTTTCCAGTTTGTGCCCATTGAGAAGAGCCTGGCTCCATTCTCTTGACAGTCCCCCTTCAGATACCTATACCCACTGATAAAGTTCCCTCTCAGCTTCTTCATCTCAAGGCTAAACAAGCCCAGCTCCCTCATCCTTTCCTCATAAAGGAGATGGTCCACCTCCTTAATCATCTTTGTAGCTCTCCATTGGACTCACTCCAGGAGCTCCGTGTCTCTCTTGAACTGAGGAGCCCCGCACTGAACACAACACTCCAGGGGCCTCACCAGAGCTGAGTAGAGTAGTAGGATCACCTCTCTTAACCTGCCGGCAAGGCTCTTGCCAATGCAGCCCAAGATATCATTGGCCTTCTTGGCCACAAGGGCATGTTGCTGGCTCATGGTTAACTTGCTGTCCACCATGACCCTCCAGGTCCTTCTCTGCAGAGCTACCTTCCAGCAGATCAGCCCCTAGTCTCTATTGGTACATGAGCTT
This sequence comes from Bucco capensis, assembly GCA_013396975.1. NCBI lineage: Eukaryota > Metazoa > Chordata > Aves > Piciformes > Bucconidae > Bucco > Bucco capensis. The sequence continues at coordinate 209,217 of VWZO01005025.1, forward strand.
ATTCCTTCCCAGGTGCAGGACCCTGCACTTACCTTTGCTGAATTTCTGAAGGTTCCTCTCTGCATATCTTTCCAGCCTATCGAGATCCTTCTGGATGGCTGCACAGGAATCTGGGGTATCAGCCACTCCTCCCAGTTTTGTATCATCAGCAAATTTGCTGAAGAGGCAACTCTATTCCTTCATCCAGATCTCTGATGAATAAATTGAACAATACTGGCCCCCCAGTATTGAGCCTGGGAAGAGATCACAGTTACAGGCCTCCAGCTAGACTCTGTGCCAATGATCACAATCCTCTGCAACTGGCCATTCACCCAGTGCTCAATCCATCTCACCAGCTACTCATCCAGCCCACACTTTCTGAGCTTATCTATAAGGATATCATGGGAGACAGTGTCAAAAGCCTTGCTGAGGTCCAGATAGACAATATCCACTGCTCTCCCCTTGTCTATCCAGCCAGTTGTCCCATCATAGAAGGCAATGATTCCCTTTGATGAATCCATTCTGACTACTCCTGATCACCTTCTTATCTTCCACGAGCTTACAGATGGTCTCCAGGATGAGCTGTTCCATCACCTTTCCAGGCACTGAGGTGTGGCTGACTGGCCTATAATTCTCTGGGTCCTCCTTCTTGCCATTTTTAATGACTGGGGTGACGTTTGCTTTCTTGCAGTCTTCAGGCACCTCCCCTGACTGCCATGACCTCCCAAACACAATTGAGAGTGGCCTAGTGATGGTGTCCAGCAGTTCCCTCAGCACTCATGGGTGCAGCCCATCAGAGCTCATGGACTTGTAGGTGTCAAGTTTGACTAAACAGTCTCTAACTTCATCTTGCTCAACCAAAAGAAAGTCAGTCTTCAGTTCTCCAGACCTTCTTTCTGGTCTTCTGGGTCAAGAATTCCAGAGCGCTGATCTTGGCAGAGAAATGAAGCAAAGAAGGCAATCAGTATCTCAACCTTCTCTGCAACTGCTGCAGCAAGTGTCCCCATTCCATTTTTCTTCACTGTTCAGTGTTTGGCCTGTATTACTCCAATCTTGTTCCAAATGGAACTCATTTTCTCATGGGCTCTTCCACCTATCAGCTCTTACCACCATTTAGGCACACACAGGATTTTCATAAACCTCCACCACAAAAGTTATCATTTTACAGATGGTAAACAGACAAAAAGGTTGCCACAAGCCACATCTCCTGTTTAACCATTCCATTTGAAATACCATGGCATTCAGGTTATAGGATATACACCACTTCATATGTCTAAAGAAAGGCTTCCTTTCATCATACTTACAAGCCACAAGTGCATAATGTTTCTAAAGATTTCCCTGCAGTCTCCTACCCTTTATACTATTCTCTTCTTTCTTCCCCCCCAATAGAGAAGTCCCACAAGCAACAACATCTTTTCTCAGATGTCCTGAACTATCCCAAGAGCAAATGCTCTATATAGGCCCTATAATCTAGGTACGATGACATAACAGCGTATTAAAAGGTTAATGCGTGTTAAGTACAAGTACAGATTTCACAGGCAACATTAACCACCTGATATTCAATACACCAATAGCCAAGTTCCATTATTTCAGTATTCCCAGTATCAGCCTTTCTTTCCCACTTCCTTTTCCACAGCATCATTTAATTTTCCTAACTCTCAGTTTCATTCTGACAGTCAGCCCACATCTGACAGCTTGCTTTTGCCTCCACTCTTCTTACTCACGCCTACATCCTTACTCTATTTCTGTATTTCTCTACTTCAGCTTCCTCCTCTGTGCTGGTGGAGGCAAAAAGGTCATAGCACAGATACTGCCAGCACTTCTCTAAATGAATTTTAGAATTCCACAGCAATCTGACATCTGTACTGCTCTTATGCTCTGAATTACCATATTCAAAATTAACTTAGATGTACCACTGTACAGTACTGCAGTTTTTCTTTCATCTGGGTAAATTCTGCTGGATATCAGTTTTTATCAGAAGCACTCCTCTCTTCCGGTGAATCTGAAAATGTTCGGAAAAATTCATTTGTTCAGAAAAATCCTAGCACCCTCCAAAATGCTAGACTACTAAAAACATACAGATCCAATGAGACTTTCTCTTTGCTTCTCCCAATCTAATGAAGTATAAAAAAATCCATCCCCCTTTACAGCTCTTAGCCAAAAATAGTAAGGTAACAGACTTTGTAGAGAATCATGTTTCTCATCAAAGGTATGGACTATCTTCCATACCTGTTGTGAAGAAGAACAACTCAACTGGCCAGAACTCTTCAGTCTAGTACAAAATCACTTTGATGAGCATATAATAAATGAGTACACAGTAACAAATAATACAGAGAAAGTAAACAGAAATCAGCTGTTCACTGTTTCTGCCAGTACAAGGAGTTGAAGTCATTAAATGAAGCTAGCTAAGAGCTGAGACCAAAAGACAAAGGAACAAAAGCTGCTTTTCTGAAAGCTGACTGGAATGTCCCATATCAGCAGAAGCAGAGATGACTTATTACTGAGCTCAGTAAACTGGCCTTTCCTTTTCAGACATACCAGGCATTGGAGCTGTATGATTAACTGAAAGAGTCCTAAAGGCCTTAGGCAGCCCAGGTAAGAGGAAAAAAACCCTCTTCACTGTAAGTCAAATGAATACTACACCTATTTTATTGCATATTGCTCTCATCACAGCAGGTAAGTGACTAAGTGCTCTGTTTTTCAATTTTCTGAAGCAGAAATTATGCTGAGTTTTTAATTAGTAATCCAAATACAGGTACTGATGTTTTTGTGTTCTCTGTTTATCATATTTCTTGCAAAACAGGATTCTGCGTATCTGAATAAAGAGATATGACTGAGTTTAACAGTCTAGCCTCTCACTGAAGAGGGATTTTTAAAGTATAGGTATGTAAGTTACCACAAGAAGAATTACAGTAAAACTTATGTGCATCTTAATACTTGAGAGTAAATACAGGGTAGCTTAACTCACTGCAAACAGTCATTTTCAATGACTTGTGCTACCATACTCAGATGGTCTTTCCAGAGGAACCTGAACCAGATCTCTCTGAAGCAATCCCTTAATATGCAAGCCTCAACAGGCTCTTATTTAAACTGTTAGCATCTATTCAAGCTGTTAACAAACAGGTCAAACACACAGAAGAAAAGCATGCTGGATTTGTAGACTGAACTTTGTTTATAACAGCTATAGGAATTATCACCAGTTTACAGCAAGCTTGGGTGAAGGCACAACAGCTTATCTTAAGGCAAAAGTTCATTATACACAAAGCTGTACTATCAATGTGCTACTATTCTTTATTAGATCAGCGTTAAATCTTTAGCACACAGCCACTGCCACAAAAGGAATTTCTTCTACTAGCTACACAGACTCCTGCCACATTTTTCGTTTTAATAATTAGCTACTGTGCTACTGAAGGAGGCCAAGAAAGAGGGTATTATAGACACAGCTACAGCCAGCTGGGCTGCAGTTTTTTTTCCCTTGGTTGTTGGATGGCTGCCTTCATTTCACTGGAGCACTACAAAGCAAGTTGACCATATAAGGCACTGGGATTCCCATGGAAAATGCTTACACAAATCAGACCCATGAGGTCTTTTTAGTTTATATATTATAGTTAATATGCACATTTGCAGTACTTTTTTAGAATGCACTTCAGAATCAAATCTTACAGATAAAGCATTACTTTTTCCTTAACTGAGTTCATGTAAGCAGCCTTCCAGAAGAATCTACAGCTTAACATGCAACTGAATACGTTTCTTTATGTTATATTGGTCCAGATCAATATCAAAACTATAAGCAGCATTCATGAAAACAATGTTCTTGATTTTGGTGCAAAAAGTACCAGAAAAGCCCAATTCACATTTCAGACGTCTGACAGCAAATGAATCTCCCTGCCAGCCACTGGCTGCAGCCTGCATTTATCAGAGGCAGCAACTTGCTGCATGGAAGGATTATTTGTAGCCTAGATTCCAACAAGAATAACTCTAACAAGCAAGGGCTTATAAGGAGATGGCAATACACAGTCTACAGAGAAAGGAAAGAGAGAACTGGAGAAAGTACCATTCTTGAACAGGAGGGGGTGCAAAACAAAGAAGACTGCAGGGCTTCCACTTCAGAAGGGCAGGGTAACTTTCCAGACGATGCAAGGAAAACATTGCCAGTCTCAAAGAAGTGGTAAAAAAACAAATATGTGAAGGCTTTAGGATTAGACAGAAAAACACAGGAATACAAAAAGCCTTGGTGAGAGAGCTGTACCAGCATGACAACAGTAACTTCCTAGCTTTAGGATTTATTTTTCAGAAAGAATCAAACACTTCACTGTTGGGAAGCAACTCTTGTAACAACAGTATGAAAATTTCTAGAAAACTCTGTCATTCCTTTTACATCCTACCTTCGCTTACTATTTGCAGTTACTAAAAGGTTACTTAATGAATTAATACCTTTTTAGGTATGAATTTCACAACATAAATCAATGCTTTATGAGAACTCAGTTTGGCCAATACATTGCACAGTTAACACTGGGTTTTCTTTCCAGACAGATAGCCAAACCTTACAGCATTCTGCACACCAGACTACCTAGGATATTTGCACCTGTTTTAGCTGGAACTACAATGTAATTCCTCAATTAACATACACATTATCAATTCATAAGGACAAAAAACCCTGTCTGTATTTTAACAAAATCTTAAAAGAACTATTCCTTCCAATAAATTCCACCTGGTGCCAGATCCAGCTGCCTTTCTTCACCTCTGAGAATAACTTCATCTAACATCTGCACTAATATTAAAAATAAGCAACTCTACGTCCTCATTAGTCTATGCATTGCTTACCAGCTGCCAGGATATTACAGATTTGGGTAGCATGATGCTGGCAGTTGATATTTTCAATACAGATTTCTCCACCTAAAAATTTCTTTCCCCTAAGAGAAGTGGAATTTTATATTGTTGCCATCCTGTCTATTATGGGAGTAAGATATATTTAGTGAAACAACATGCAGTAATTACAGTCACCAACAATTCTCACTTTAAATGCTCACATTTAAATGCTTCCTCCACTGGAAGATACGGCTTACCCTATTCACCATTAATAGCCACAATCCAACTGCTTACAAACTGAAAAACAATGTCACTGATGTACTAGCTACTATTCCATTGACTCACATTAAAGAATTTGTAAAATAATGCACATTGTCTACAAAAGCATCCCAGTTTCTCCTGCAAGCACACTGGAAAATTATGTTAACTATCAATGCACACACCACTTGCTCTACTGCCTAATCAGCCATCCCATCACTTTGGCACTCCTACATATAATAACAATTTCTGTAACTGAAAATGAAAGTAAATTTCAAAGATTTTTCTTAAATTTTACATCCCCTAAGTTTGCTCTCATTTTTTTCCCCAATTTCCTGAGGATAAAAGGAGGACTCTGTTCCACTTCAACATTTAAATTTTATGTAATCATTAACTGTCATTTTTAGTTGATATAACAGTCAGAAGACAGGGTTCAGATCTGGAAAACAAAATCACTTACAGAAGGATGAATCTATTTGCATTTATATCCATAACTAGAATGCAACAGCCATAATTAATAAATGCAAACAACTCTCTGATCACTGAGAACTTTAAGCACAGACTTCCAAGTACTAAATACGTGGGTTTTTTCCTTAACACAAATAAACAGATTCAGAACGGGTTAGGCTGAAAAAAAAAGTTTTAGAGAGATAGTCTTCAACATTTGGGATAGAATATAAAAGCAGTAAGATTCAGAAATCTGGCTTCTTCCTGGGAAAAGGCTAGTTTTGGCACCCAAGGAACAAACTCTTCAGGCTCTACATCTGTGAGGCAGCTGGGATGCACACCTTTGACCAAGTAAGATTTCACACACAGATTTAATACTTATGGATAAAGAAAGGATTAACAAATCCACTGCTTTCCCTTCCTATATGATATTTAATACTCCCTAGCAGAAGGGATCTTTTCACAGTCTTTTAATATAAATTACAACTACCACTTTAAGTCAGAACAGAGCTTTCTGTTAGAGACGATTTTCCTATTAAACTATGTGAATATATACATAGAGATCACATCACAATGCCTCTTCTACTCCAGCCAAGGTGTGAGTTACTAGCAAAGGCCTCAAAAAATCAGTAAATCCAGATGTTTCAGGAATAATCTTTCACTTAGTTTCTCCTCACAACTCGCTGGACTTTAAGATTTTAGTCATAACTGAAGAGGATTTCATCTTATAACATGGTTTCACACAGTTTCACACTTACTAGGTGTAGTATGAAAGTTCAACATCAAAATATAATCATCTTGAAACAAAGATTATTCTGGACCAATAAAGACAGAAAAATGAGCCTAGGGAAAATTTTCTGGGCCAGATATCTAAGAACTTACACATTTATTTTTTGAATTTTTAAAAAAGTGCTATGTTTAAGATAGCCTTAAATCTCATAGCCAGGAAGATTCTGATGAACAGCACAGGCAATTACACCAGCTGAAAAAAAAAATAAATTAGAAAAAGAAGCAGTTTGTAGCCAAACAGGACACAATCAGTCTTATTACAGAAATTGAGTACCTGTGGGACCATGGCATAAATACACACACACACAAACAGAAGAAATGACAACTACATTTCTAAGCAAGATGAAATTTCAGTCTACTCTTAAATTTGCCCCCAGTGTTAATCACCTCTGAAAGCCATGTACCACACTGGCAAGCAGAGTCATCACTGCTCAAATTTGGGATTCATTTGGCTAGCACTTCCCCAAATTAAACAGATCCCTTAAGGAGCCAAAAAGCATTTAGATTTCTGCAGTTTTATCCACAGAGGAGAGCTAAGACTTGAGTTCTCCAGATCTTATCACTGAGTTGTCCTAAGCAGTAATTTAATGGACTGCTCAATTAGTTCTTATACCAGCGTTTTATAAGTTACTGAACTCCAACTTCGAGCTTGTCTGCCACGTGACTTGCCAAGTGGACAAATTAAACTCCTCTACACAAGAGTGAATAAGCATGGGAGCTGTCAACAGGTAAGTAATGTGCTTCAGTGAGCAAGCATTTAGTCTATAATAATGGCAGCACTGTAGTTCAGAGTATCTACATCCCTAACTATCTAAAGCAAACACACAGTTCAGAAAAAAGTATCACTGTACCAAGCCACTTCTGATAACTTCATAGTAGCTACAACTATATTTCTGCTCTGCAGGTTATCAACTTGCTAGAACCACATTTTACATGGCCTTGGACTCAAAAAGCTATATATATATACACACACACACACACATATATATAGGTATATATATGTATAGATATACATATATATGTGTGTGTGTATATATATATAGGCTTAGAAATGTCTAAGGAAGTATACTCATTCAGTTCCTATAGGCATCCCAGAGATTTCCTCTGTGGCTGCTGGGATAGTGAGCTTTCATTTGGAAGGACTGCAATCAGTATTGAGATGTTTCTAGAATCTAACAAAGTTGTTTTCTAGAAGTCCTATGCTAAACATATAACATTGGGTTATCACTGAGCAATATAGCATTAATACACTGCTAGCCTTAGGAATGGGACAGCAAACACCTACTGCTCTGCTGAGGACTGACTGACTTGTTAGACTGTTAGGTTAGAAAAAAAACCACAACCCAACTGCAGCATGCTGCAGACATATTGATACCACAGGTGTGTCAAAGTCTACTGCAAAAAGGAAATGAGATGGCAGGTGAGATTTTGCCTTCCCAAATTAGTCTGGGCTATAGACTACCTTCTTCCCATGGATCTAACTAATGTCTGAGACACAATAGGTTGCTAAAATAGCTGAGTACTTTGCACTCAAATATCCTAAGCTGCAGTGTACAAGGAGTGAGGGTCTCACAAACAACAGTGGATACTACACAGTCACTCTGGACCTTCTTAGCCAGTTGCTACCAGTCACTAGCTTAAAATTTTAGCATCAGTTCTTATCTTGCCCCTTCCTCATTCCCCTCTTGCTGCCTAGGAACTGTGAGAGGAGAGAGTAACTGATTATCAAAAAATTCAGCCTGGCAGTCTTTACAATCACTTAGGAAAAGAATGGAAATTAAGGGCAGGGCAAAATGAAAGCATATACACTTCTTAGTTTAATGAATGACAATTCAGAAGTCTTAAGCCTTATAAAGACACAAAGAGTAACAAGCACTCTTTCAAAGCCTACAAACAGCTGACCTTGATCACATGGTAAGTCAGTGCTCATCCTCACTCTTATCACAAAGTTACATCACAGCTTGGACAGACAGTTGTGAAAGAAGACAATGTTCCAAAACACAACCATCGCTTTCTGAAGTCAAAACGAAGAAGGGTTCAGATCCAGACTAGTTGAATCCAAATCCAAGCCAGTCACTTTCTGGCCAAGAAGCTTCCAGTAACTTTGCAGTTGTTCTCTGTGTCTTCATAAAACACTATATTGTTGATACATTAATCAATAAAATAGCATGTTTATATATTTCCATTTAAATCAATGTAGATGTTGAGTTTCAGAAGAAAAGGCTTTGTTTTAAGATGCTTATCAGAATCAGTTCTCTCAGCCCTGATGAAAAGCAACAGGACATCAGGGACACCGGCAGCAGCACACTTAGGAATGGATAAGGTTACTATCCAAGTAGAAGAAACAGCTGAGTTATGTCAAACTCCAAGTTCCTCCACATGAAGATAGCAAGCAAAACCACTGGTAAAACAGAAGACACAGCAGCACTTGCTGCCCTAGAGGTTTGTGTTTAACCACACTATTCCAAAAGCAGAGTATATGAAGTACTTTAATAGTGTCTGCAGCAGAACAGGTTTAGGTATTACCACAGATAGTTCCTTTTGCTAAGCAATTTATTTAGTTAAAAAAGATGTAAAATGTGCAATTAGGCAAGAGCTGTTTATTTTTCTAGGGATGGGGAAAACAATGCCTTTACAAACTGGAAAGCTGCACTAAAGTTACAGCTATAGTTTCAGAGAACCTAGAACACATGATTTTAAATGTGAGCAATGAAAAAGGATGCTCCAGCTATACAAAGAAAGGACTGTAGAGTTTGGCCCCTGCTGGGCAAGCTTTATGGCTAATTCTGCTAACACTGTGGCATTTACAGGAGTTTAAACATTTCCAGATGTGGAAGCAACACCCCACTGCTGAGTCTGTGCTCATTACTGTCTACAGTAGAACCTTATAAATATTTGTAAACAAATTATTCATTGTTATACAGACAAGCATTGAAAATTGAAGTTTACAGATGAAGGTGTCAGACATGGATTAAGTGTTTTTAGAGGAAGGATTAGTAATGTTTCATTAAGAAGTTATCAAATGTAACTTGAATCCATTTTATCACAAATAGAATTAATCCCTTTTTGTTAACCTATTTATTTTCCTAGTGTTTTAAATCACTGCATTCAGGTGATTGTGGAGTCTAACAGTGAGACTAGAAAAGGTTGATGCTCTCAGACATGGCAAATGTCTACAAAGGTAACCCAAAGCCCTTGCTTCAGAACTTCCCCATTCTCATTTGGAAATATAATGCTATCTAGGGAAGAAGTCTATACATGCTTGTGCCTTCAGCTACCTACACAGAAACATCATTCATGCAGGAGCCAACATAATCAGATATTACATGTGGGAAAGTAAACTGTGTAAAAGTGAGAATTATCACCTTGAAAAAAGTGATGAAGAATTTTAAGAGTAAGTTATGTTTCATTTTCACTTCCTCTTGGGAAACCAGGTGACAAAACCAGTTTTCTGTAATTTGGAACTCATTTGGATGTGATAAAAACAGGAGCTAGTTCCTCCCATGTTCCGTGCACATCTAGGGAACACTGAGGTAACCAAAGAAGTGTCTATAAAACAACTGTCTACCCAACTGCAATATGTATTACAACGTAAGTTCCAGGTACTGTTTAGGTAAGTATCTGCTACTCTCTAGCAATGCAGAGTATAACATCACAGAATATGACTACGTAGTTTATGCAGAATAGTCCAGTTATTAGCTTGGGTTTGGAAAGGTACAGTTTGAACTAGACAGGAATCCAAGGAAAGAAGCACTTTATTGTTTAATTTGATGAGTAACATTCTTTATGTGAGACATCTATGAAGTAGCTTCACTCCTAACTATGAAGTAATGAGTCCCTAATTACAGCAATCTTCCCTATTAATGTTTAATATTTAAAATTAGCCTGCACTTAAGGTCTTGAACTGAAGATATGAGGTCTAAAAGGAGGTTAAATGCGGAACTGCAATACACACTTTGTCTCACTCATAAGGAAATGGCTTCCTTCTTTCTTTTGGGATTTATTTGATCTACATCTCAGAACTCTGGCACTAGATACAGAACTGAGAAGCTTAACAGTTGATGGCTGTCATGTCACCAGCAAGCTCCTCGCTACTCCAAAGAAGTATGCACTTACTGGCACAACCAGAAGACGACCAGCAAACTTGCATCATCCTTATTGTTCGGGTGACATTCTGAAATGCGCAGCGTAAATTTCCTCAGTTAAAATGTAGCTTAATCTCACATGACTGCACTTGCATTGGCTTATGGTTCTTGAAATAAGGTAATAAACTGACCAACCCCAGAATACCAAGGTGTGATACCTGTTTGGCAAAAGGCAGAGACTTTAGTAAAAATGATACATGAATACTATGACTGAAGTGCTTGTGTAACTGGAAAACTAGCACACTGATCATCAACCTAGTTTATGAGGTGTTTAAACTTAGCTTCTGTTTTAAGGATTACTGTCTGCCTTTTAGCTAATTTCATCTCAACTTGTACTGAGTCATTTTTTCCATTACTGCAAGCTTTGTTTTTATTGGATACTTTCAGTCTAAGCCAGAATATCACAACTTCAGAACTATGGCTCAAGCAAGATAATTGTCAATTTCAGCAAATTTTAAAATGAGCCTGAAGCAAGAGTAACAGCCCCTCTACTGTACAATTGTTAAACACCAAAATACAACATTTAACCCATTTCTTCTTCGTCATCAAGTAACTCATACTAACAGCTTTATCACCTTTTGGATGGATTTCAGGGACCCAATATACTGTGTTTTATTTTTTTTTTATCACCAGGGATCTTAACTTAAATCATCTCAGTTGCTAGAAGGTAATCAACTGTGCAGCTTTAATTTATTACATTAGGATCTTGGCTTTATTTAAATGAGAAAAAATACAGACTGTTGAAAGATCTTGTGCATTACAAACAGTTTCTGAACAGCAAGATTGCAAATTTGTTTCTTTAATAGCTATTCCATTAAATACATGCATACATTATTACAGAGAACCCTTACAGTTTACAGGATCAGATAATTTCACAGATGTCATAGCACTGCAGTTTTCAAAGAAAAGAAACCCAACAAGACATTTAAAAGTTGAAGTAAAATTGCCATAAAGAAATTCTGAATAATCATGCCTAACCAACTACTCTAAATTCATGTGGTAAGGAGAGAAAAAAACACCACAAACCAAAAATCACAAAGCAAAAGGTAAACAGCATAGAAGCAACAGACAAATTTTTTTTGCCCCCTGCATTACTACAGTGCCCCTCAATTTGCAGGTACAAACAAAATGAAGTACAATCTACCTTTGATACAATAGTATAAGTAGTCAAAAAATTATTTTCCTTCAACAAGAAATTAACATGAAATGCAAGATAGCATAATTTTATGTACTTGATTGTATTCTTCCTCCCCAAACGTCATACACATCTTCTGCTATGACATATTGTAGAGTGGGAATGACATCTCCAGAGGTCTGTACAGAGCCTAGCAGAAGTGAAACCATTGTTCCATTCAAAATTTCTACTGGGTCTCTATGTCAGGCAGATCATGAGAGAAAAGCTATTGAATGCAACAGTTACCACAACTCCCTGTATTACTGTAACACCTAGATGCTCTAGACACAGACCAGGATCTCCAGAGGAATCTCTATCCACATCTGTGGAGCAATTAGGTTGTCTTGGAAGAGGCTTCTGCTTCAATAGGCAAAAATCTGCCTGAATGTAGCAAAAACAAACAAAACCACAAAAAAACCTCAACAAACATGCAAAAAACCCAACAACAAGAAACCAACCAGGAGACTCTTAAAATAAAAAAGATGTGTGTTAGTTAGCACACCATCAGGAGTCCTGAACAATATTGCTGCTGAAGAACTATCTTAGGCATCTGAACTTCTATATCCAATTCCAAGAATAATCTTCAAAGCAACTGAGACCATACTTCCACTGAAAAACTCCTTCTGTTCAAACTCATTTCTCATTTAGCCCATGCCCCTTTATTTCTATTACTCACCTATTCACGTATTTGTCATTTTGAGGAAAAAAAAGTCAAAAACCAATCTAAGGCCTAGATTGCTGCAAGGTAATTACTCTAGAAAGGTAATACAAGATAACCTATGTATTAAATAAATATTCACTTACACAGCACTGAAGTTAAGAACTGCATTTTACACTGCTATTTTGTAGAGCAAATACTTTACTGTAACAAAACTTGTTACTCTTTTCACATCAAGCCTTTTCTGTTCCATATGCTGTTGCCATTACTCCTCTCCACTAGTTTCTCTGCTTTTCAGAATCTAAGATCACTTAAAACAAGCACAACTTCTGTTCAGACTAACTTTGCAGTAGGTGAGAAGATTACAACGTATGCCTACCTGCAAGGAAATAAGCTCTTAGATCCAGGAATAGATTGAGCAAAGACATACCACTTCTCAGTGAACTGAAGCTGCATTTAGACTTGAGAAAGACTGAAGCTTTCATTTAGGCTGAAGAGGAACTCCTTGCGTGAGCTGACTAAAACCAGAAAGACCATGCCACAAGTTATCAAGGTCAATATAAAAAAAATCAAACAGCCATCTAAATCTGTCTGTCTGCTAAGTGTACATAGTTAAAAAAAGAGCAGAGCAAAGATGATCTTGCTCCTGCTAATCCTGGCAATCTTAGGGGGAGGGGAAAGGCTGGCCTACCAGAATATAGCAGGAAACAGAAGATTTTTTGGTACCCCACTGCAGTAAGTGCCAGTCTCCAAGTGTTTACTTCCCTTCCACAGCCAAGGACTTGAAGTCAGAATTCCTTAGAGTCTACAAAAGTCACATAAATCAGATTAAAAGAACAACCCAAATGTTGAAGTACAAGACAGCCCTCCCATTTTTATTTCACCTAATTGTACTCAGACAAAGGTTAAGCATATTCCAGATACTTCAGTGGTGGTAGTACAGCCTTCCATTAGGCACTCAACAGTCAGCATCTACAGGGACTTTATATACCTCGAACGCAGCCCACCTCATAACAGAATGTAGCACCACATTCAGTGTCTGCTCCTTCAGAGTTGAGTCAGGAAGGTTATGAAACCCACGAAACAGCACCTTCTTGTCTTCAAGGCCAAGAATATGACTCCCCCCACTCCAACAATTTGAAGCAAACTACAGGCCTACTTTGCCTTTCACCTTCTTAATGGCTATCCAAAACAGCACTTCCCACCAAAATAAATTCCAAGTCTGACCTGGCTATTGGGAAAGGATCCTAACCATTCTGCATATGTAGGCAATTGTACTTTTTTTTTTTTGCAGCCCTAGGGCACAAGTACAAAAGGCCTCTTTCTTTAAAGGCAAAGTTTGAACACAGCTACCTGCATCATTTTTCTTCCAGTTTATGTAGGACCCTTGTGAATATAATAGCAGAACTGTTTGGTAGTTTACCTGCATATATTCCCAGTTCTCCTTTTGCTTATAAGTCAGATTATTGTCAAAAACAACACCTGAAGTAGTGCTAGTTGCAAGCCTCCATCAAAACTAGAAACACATACGAAACTTTCATATAAGGCTGAAAATTTGTGACATGATAGTTTAAGTTTAAGTAGTCCCCGGGAACATCATAACACTAGCAATAGTAGTAACACAATTTCACCCAGATCTTGTCTTTAATTTCTGAATTTAATCCAAGGATGGAACAGCAAACCTTCCATCTAGGCAAGAACATTTACACAGAGCTATAGCAGAGCATGGATTCATACATTTATAAGCATTTGGCTTCTGACTTCCATTTTTAGTAGTCCTTTTAGTTCAGCAGCTCCACACCAACCTCTAAGACTGCAGATAATTAGATTCACTGCTGCATGTGTAGGAAATGTGCACAAACTTGTCAAACTACCCTAGTTTCCTGCTATTCAGTCTTCAAGAGCTGATTAAACGCAAATTAACAGCAAGTCCCTTAAACAGCAGCCACATAAAGTTGGGGGGATAGCAGCAGCTCGTTTTAGGGAAGAAAAGGGGAAAAAAACTAGGGAAGGCAAGGATTATGAAAAGACTTGTTTAAAAAAAAAACCCAACATATTAAGCAGTGTCCTCATGCAAACACTTGCTGTCTTGAAGGGAAAATCTTTGAACTGCAGAATGAAAGCAAGTAGCAAATACTGGAACCAACTATCATTTGGCTGTTGAACAGAATAGTAAAGTTATGGATTTGCTTCAGTATTTATCTCTTGGAATTCACAGCTGCTTGGCTCCAACTTCCATCTGCGAAATGAATTATTTCCATTTTAGGAGACCAACTTGCAGGAGGTCAGAGCAATCTGGCTGTTCTTGATTACACATCATGGTCAGTTAAAAGCTCAAGGATCTGCTTGTGCCAGTACATGCAGAAAATATAACCTAGGTCCAAGTGCACTAGAATGTTACCAGCCAAGGCAGAAGCTTGCACTATTACTGAGATTCAGCTACTACTGGAGAATTTAACATCTAACAGTTTTATCTTAAGTGCTGGATGAAATTACAAATTCAATAATCCTGTATCACAGTAGTAGTGAGTAGGCAGCTTGGCTTCACGCACTCTAAGACTTCTCTATCTTCAAATTCAGTGGCACATACAACTCAACACGTCTGCTAATTAACAAGTGCAGAACATCCATCCTTCTCCACAGTCCTTCAAAAGAACATAGAAAAAAATTATTAATGGCTTCCAGCACTTAGCAGAAGTACAAAGTGTTGTAATGACTGGCACAATACAGAAAATTCACCATTTTTTCACAGTTATGTGTATAGAGAAGTCACAGGTCAAACCCAATGCAAACAAAGAGAGGACAAAGTTAAAGCCTGCCAATTTGAACATTCTTCTAAAAAGAAGTTACTGCTGACATATTATATTGAATTCTCAAGCCTAAAAAGAAAGCTGGAAAAGTTTATTGCATCAAACATTCAAGAGACAAACTTTTAACTGTTTCCTTTATGGCTGAAGAGTACTGTCAGCTAGCTAAGCACCTGTACTGTTCCTTAATCAAGGCTACCAAAACTTTAGTGAAGAGAGTGTAAGACCCAGTAATAATATGGGGATATTAGAGGTTAATCACACCGTTATTATTCACCTGAAGATTCTAAAGCACACCTGCTTATTCAACCCCAAACTCAAGGGATGCCACAAGAATCAATAAACTACATGGCATGGTAACATCTCCTAATAGCTGCAAAGAAAAGCCACTCAGAACATTAAGAATTATTAACCATAAATGTAGTTTATACTTGGTTAACCAGGACTCAGAATACACACTCAAATAAAAGACCACAAAGTTCAACTGCGTAAGTGCACACCGTGCTGGCTAAAGAGAAGGTTCTCTTGGCATGATGGATCAGTCCATTTAACCAGTAACTTGGTGCCTAATTGTATTCTTTTTCAGTTTAGACATTGTGCTGTTCCCATTCCCTCCACTTCCACAAAGCAGATGGGGCAAACAGATTACCTTTGCCTAGTTATTCCAGCAGGCCACCAACTGTCTAAGTCTGCTACTACTCCTTCATGTATCAGCACAATCTTGTAAGCTGCAACTTCCCTTCATCCAGCATCCTCTTCCGAATTAGCAACAGTACTATTGTTGTATGACTGAAGTGTTTCAAAGAAGGAGGGAACTACATATTCCTCCAAGAGACTGATAACTTTTTGTAATATTCACTGGAGTAGTTAATTTTTTTCTAAAATCATGTTACCATGGAGTTAGGTTCCACCAACTGACAAAGTTTGGCCACTGAAGTATCTGGAACTTTAGGTCTTGTATTAAGAAACCAAGAAAACTGCACGAAACTCCCACACAGCACTGTGCCTAAAGGAGGCAAATTATCTGTATTTTAATGTGAGAATTTAAGAAAGATTTTTATATGCAATTTCTAAAGCCAAAGCATTACTAAAGTTCGACTTCACATTTTAGATTAAGAAGGTAAATAGCCTAAAGAATCATCAATATTCTCAGTGAATCAAGACTCACTGAAGTGCCAGAAGCATTTCACAGACTACATACTGAGACTGACAAAAGCAAGAGTTCACAGAAATGTTTGGTTCACACAGCTAGCTTTACAGGAACAACTCACTGCATTCTGCTATTCCTTGCATTAAGCAGAGTTAAAACATTCCAGAGAAAGACATTTATAGCGCAATCATGGGTTTGGGAGGATAAGGTATCATCCTAGGTATCTTCATGAAGTCAAGAGGAGCAGAGATGTAATCATTATCTCAGTGGTTGCTGATACCATCAAAAAAGGAAATAAACCCGCAACAGACCATTCTTGAAGGAAGAAATCAAAGTAGAACACATGCTGGGCTTCCCTAAGGATCATCACCTTATTTAACCCCTCTACAGATGCAGACTTGAATTCAGAGGCTGCATTTAGCACTTTAAAAAAACCCACAAATAACTAACCACTGTTCTTGCTTACTAAAAGTTACAAGGCAAAAGAATTTGATTGTGTTATAAAACCCGGATCTTGACAAGTATCACAAGGAAACAGGAGGACAGAAAAAAGAGACAATTTACCTGGATTCCTCTACCTGTCACTGTTCTATCTTTTAAACAAAGAAGTATTTTCTACCCTACATTTCCCTGTGCCCACCTTTGTCTAGACCAAAGAACTTCTTCAAAGAGCAACTAACTCAACTGCACAATGTAACATGGGTCACATCAACCACAGAGAGCTACCAAAGACAAACACAGAAGTGCATTGATAAAAAAAGTTAGTGATGTCATTCCTAGTTAAACAACACTCCTCAGTTTTACAGCAATCACGTAAGAACAACTGCCAAATATTTGACATCAGATTTTAAACTATCTTTGTTTTAAAAACTGAAGATTATGGTTTAAGGTTTAAATGGTTTCAATAGCCAAATAATATTTGTAGTTTAAGCTGCAACACAGCAGTCCAAATCAGTTGACTTAGGATGTTGTTTAAATCCTGCATAAACATCTTCCAAGCATTCATAGAATCATAGAATGGCTTGGGTTGGAAGGGACCTCTGGAGCTCATCTAGTCCAACCCCCCTGCAGCGGGCAGGGACATCCCCAACTAGAGCAGCTTGCCCAGAGCCCTGGCAAGCCTCACCTGCAATGCCTCCAGGGATGGGAACTCAACCACCTCCCTGGGCAACCTGGGCCAGTGTTCCACCACCCTCATGGGGAGGAACTTCTTCCTAATGTCCAGTTTAAATCTACTCCTCTCCAATTTAAAACCATTGCCCCTTGTCCTTTCACTGCAGGCCTTTGCAAACAGGCCCTCTGCAGCCTGCTTGGAAGTTCCCTTTAGGTACTGGAAGGTCACTAGTAGGTCCCCCCCGAAGCCTTCTCTTCTCCAGGCTGAACAATCCCAGCTCCCTCAGCCTGTCCTCATAGCAGAGGTGTTCCAGGCCCTGAACATTCTCGTGGCCTCCTCTGCACCTGCTCCATCAGCTCCATGGCCTTTCTGTGTTGAGGGCTCCAGAACTGGACCCAGTATTGCAGAGGAGGTGTGAGCAGAGCAGAGTGCAGTGGCAGAATCACCTCTCTGGCTCTGCTGGCCACGCTTCTCTTGCTGCAGCCCAGGATGCCATTGTGCTTCTGGGCTGCCAGCGTGCACTGTTTGCTCATGGCCAGCTTCTCAGCCACCAGCACCCCAAGGCCTTTTCTGCAGGGCTGCTCTCCATCATCTCATCCCCTAGCCTGGATTGATAGTGGGGATTGTTCTGACCCAGGGGCAGGACCCTGCACTTGGTCTTGTTGAAGCTCCTGAGGTTCCCCTGGGCCCACCTCTCCAGCTTGTCCAGGTCCTTCTGGATGACATCCTGCCCCTCCAACTTATCCCCAGCACCCCATAGCTTGGTGTCATCTGCACACTTGCTGCTGGTGCACTCAATGCTGCTGGCCATAGCGTTTATACAAATATTAAACAGTCCAGGCCCCAGTACAGAGCCCTGAGGGACACCACTTGGCACTGATCTCCAGCTGCACTTGGAGCCATTGACCACTACCCTCTGGATGTGACCAGCCAGCCAGTTCCTTATCCACTGAACAGTCCACCCATCCAATCCATAGCTCTCTAACTTGGCCAGTAGAATGTTGTGGGGACTGTGTCCAAGGCCTTGCACAAGTCCAGATAGATCACATCCACAGCTTGTCCCTTGTCCACTGAGGTAGTCACAGTATCGTAGAAAGCCACTAGGTTTGTCAGACAGGATCTGCCCTTAGTGAAGCCATGCTGACTGTCTCTGATCACCTCCCTCTCCTCCATGTGCCTTAGCAGACCTTCTAGGAGAATCTGCTCCATGATTTTCCCAGGCACAGAGGTGAGGCTAACAGGTCAGTAGTTCCCAGGGTCCTCTTTTACACCCTTTTGGAAAATGGGTGTACCAGGCCCCTTCTTCCAGTCACTAGGGACTTCACCTGACTGCAAGGACTTCTCAAACATTATTGAGAGTGGCTTGGTGACTCCATCAGCCAATTCTTTTAGGACTCTGGGGTGCATCTCATCAGGTCCCATAGACTTATGTATATTAAGGTTCCTCAGGAGGTCATGAACCTGACTTTCACATACAGTGGAAGGGACTTCACTGCCCTGGTCCCAATCTTGTGGGTTTTTAACCTGGGAGGTGTTGGAAGATAGTATTAATAGAGTGCAAAGCACGTTATTGAACACATTATAGGCGGTGAAACATGACAAAGTAAATGAACTGGAAAAAAATACCAAGAAAATTCTCCTATATCAAGTGACTCAACTTGGCTATAGAAAACAGTACTAAATAATTAGAGATGAAATGAGAAGTGCTCCAAAACATGCAATAAATCAATACAGCAAAGCCTTTCAAAAAGTCACAAGAGTGTGTCTGGAAAAGACTAAGAACTTTTTACTCTATGTGCAGGTAAGCAAACAGCTTCCAACATACAAAGTCCCTGGAGGACCTCCAAAAAGGGGAAAATTACACATCAGCTCTTCAGGCAAACACTTGAGCCGTATCTCTGTGTAGCTGATGATAAACTATGCCACTGAACAATCTATGGCTCTGATGCCAACAAGGTTTCTTAATAGAAAGCTACTTTTAATTGCTGTTTGGTCTTTTATCGGAATCCTCATAGTTGGCATGCCTTCAGCTTCTACTGATGCTTTTTATTTATAGGCCGTATTTTGGAGTAATTAAAACAACTTTAAATGGAAAAATACCTTTAATAAGACTACTGTCATGTATGTTTTTTCCATGCCAGAACTTTGTTGTTTTCATTTTTTAATCCAGCATATACACCTGACATAAGAGGTCACTTAATCTAAAAAAGAATGCCAAACAATTAAAAGCATCAACAGCTTTTAAAATCCACTGTCTTATTAATCAAGTATTTTGTTTTAATAGGCTTTTCTGGCTTTTGTGAAGTTTTTATAAATCAAACTGAAGATGACACCAAACAGCTGACCAAGCCATTTCCCCTTGTCCTGTCTCTTGTTACCTGGGAGAAGGGACCTAGCCCCACCTTACTACTATCTCCTTTCAGGTGTTGTAGAGAGTGAGAAGGTCCACATTGAGCCTCCACTTCTGCAGACTAAACAACCTCAGCTCCCTCAGCCACTCTTCGTAACACTTGTGCTCTAGACTCTTCACCAATTTTGTTGCCCTTCTTTGGACACACTCCAGCAGATCAATGTCCTTCTTGTAGTAAGGGGCCCAAAACTGAACACAGCACTTGAAGTGCAGCCTCACCAGTACCAAGTACAAGAGGACAATCAATCACCTCCCTAGTCCTGCTTACTGCACTATTCCAGATACAAGCCAGGATGCTGCTGGCCTTCTTGGCCACCTGGGCACACTGCTGACTCATGTTCAGTCACCTGCTGACCAACACCCCAGGTCCTTTTCTGCCAAGCAGCTTTCCAGACACTCTGCCCCGTGCCTGTAGCATTGCGTGGGGTTGTTGTGGCCGAAGTGCAGGACTCATCCCATTGACTTCAGCCCATCAAGCCAGTCTGTCCGTAGAGCCTTCCTACCCTCAAGTACATCAACGCTTCCCCTCAACTTGGTGTCACCTGCAACCTTATTGAGGATGCACTCAATCACCTCATCCACATTCTTGATAAAGGTATTAAACAGCACTGGTCCCACTGCTGAGCCCTGATTGGCTGCCAACTGGATTTAACTCCATTCACCAACACTCTAGAGCTTAATGGTAACTTGCTCATAGATACAGAGGTTTTCAGATAGGTATGCTTCTTGGAACAAAAGAGATGACCACTCCAGACACATTTAAATTGACCTTAATTCCTCACCAACATGTTATACAGTCAACGCATCTGCTACATCAAAATACAGATCTTCATCCAGCACAGTACCCTCCTTATTTTGAGTTGTGGTCACATTTTTTCTTTCCTCTGCTGCACTGAACATGGAGATGAATCTTCTTAGGTTACTGTATCATTCCTGCCTTAGTGACAGGAGGGATAACTATGCTAGAATCAAGAGCAAATTCAAGTCATCAAATGGTTAGAGCAGACTTACTTGAATTTCAACAGGAAATCTGTAATCCTAGACAGGAATTGTGAGGTTCCAAAAAGAAGTCCAGTTAATTGCACCTTGCTTCAGGAACTGGCAGTTACTACAGCAATTCTGGACACAGTACAGATCTCAAAGTGGAGAAACTGAGTTCATATGTATAAATCTCAACTGGTAGATACAAAAAAAAAAATTAGGGTAATTAAAAGTAACTGGCTAACCAGTTATAGGCCTCTAGTCATCTCACCAAATATAACCAGGTACTGAACGTTGTAGCTGCTACTTAAGTTTCATGTTTACACAATTCTTATGAATTGTGAGCTGAAAATTCTGATGAAGAAAAAACCTCAGAACTCTAATAGTCATTTTACTGAAGAACTCTATTCAATTGTACTCAAAACCAGATTAAATACTTGTACTAGTCCTTAGTAAAGCTTGTTCAGAATGGCAGTTTTTCTTGAAGGGAAAAAGTAAGTTACATGTCTGAGCATGAAGTTCTTACTGAAGGCAATGTGACATTCTAATACTTTGTGGAAGCCACTAGCCTTAAAAAAAAACAATACCAACAAACTAAACCTGAACACTAGCTAAACTGTAACCAACAAGAGAAATCAAAAAGGCACACTAGAAAAGTACCACATAATCACCTAGCACTTCAAGCCTGAAACACGTTTCTCCAAACAGAATTTCCATCATCAGTGGTATATTCAGACCTATCGATATACTATAGCTTTGCTTTTCTAAGGACTGTGGGGAAACTATTTCTTAAAAATTCAGATACATTGAATGGACTCCAGCAATTGAGATTTTTTTTTTAAATATAAAAAGCAGTATCTCAAACTGCCACTAAAGAATGGCATTATTAAAAAGGCAAAAGGCACAGCTAAATGGAAATGGACTTTTCTTTCCAGTGATGTAAATATCTTCTGCATATTTGCCTTCATGAAAATACAAGGGTTACATCTGACATGCTGGTACTACTACCAAAGATGCAGAAGTAAACTATCATATCATCATGTAAACTGAGTATCTGATGCTAAATATTTTTTTCCCATTTAATGGCAGTCCATTACTACAACTATCACTGTATGAAGCTCAGTCTCCTCTATAGGGAGCAAAAAGAAAAAATGCTTTGTCCGCATTTAGCTTTTTAAAAGTAACCTCATCACAAGACAGCACTGTCTTTAAAATTTGTTAGATACTAGAACAGTACACAGATTCCAAACAGTCTTATGAAATTAGATTATCATTGCTACTCATTAGTACAAAGCCAGCCAGGATTTAGTCAGGAATTACCAGTTTTAAGTGAAGGATAACTACATATAGAGGTCAGCACTAGGATAATCTTAACTTGAAACAGCTCTCTAGGGGAAGTTAGGGAAAGGATAAAATCTCCCCCTACCTCTCACCCTACTTTCAGAAAAAGCAAGTCACACCTAGAATCATAGAACAGTTACAGCTAGAAGAGACCTTGAAGACGATCAAGTCATCACATCAGTGCCTACAGTTCATACAGCAGTGGTATATGTTGCCAAGTGTAAGTTTCTCAAGACTGCCTTTTCCTTCATCCCTACCGCAGCTCCTCTAACTTAGCTCTTTCTTATCAAAAGCTATTACAACCTAATTAATTTAGATTCCCCTTCCTCCCCTAGTTTTACATTCATGATGTTTATATCCATAGCTTTTTTGTATAAAATGAAGAGCAGCATCTGCAACATTTCTACTAACACTTTTTTGCAGCAGTCAAATCTTTTAACAAACAGCATTCTAAAAAGTCCAACCACCGACTGAGCTTGCAACACAGAGCTATAATTACAATCAACACTTTTCCCAGGATATTATGGAATAAAGCATCTTTTTCAATTGCTGAGAAAACAATTGAAAAAGAGCTCCCCCACTCCCACATCATCTTACATGGGTCAGTATATTCAAAACACTTTTACAAAATATGCAAGGTACCTTCCTGGCATTACACACTAAGCTGTTCAGTATTTTGCTTTGAAACAGTTTTTAAAATCACCACTACTACATGTACCTACAGCTATAGGTAAAACTTACTTATGCAATAGCTTCATGAGCTTTCTTTGAAGTCACATTTGACAGATCAGACCAAAGCCAGGTAGGCAGTGGATAAAACATGGCATTGCAAAAAATACGGCATTGCAAATTGCAGGTAAAAATATGAAGAGATTATTTCACGTAAAACCCCAAGTTTGAGGGCAGCTCAACTAAAACTGAGGACAATCATACTACAAGTGTTAAGAAAAAGACACACTAGATCTGTCAAGATTCTCTTTTACAGAGATGAGGGAAAGTTTTTTGCATACAAGTGTAGCTGTACACAGACACAAATGCCAAGTATTAGGCTAGGTCATTTGCAAGCAAGTAGAAAATGAGTGGCCAAAAAGACATGTCCCAAAGAGATTCACCAATAAAAACCCACTGACAGCCACAGTACTAGCACAACCCACCCTCTCTGCTCTGCTATACTCAGAGGCCAAGAAACTCACAATACACAAAAATTCTTTCAGGGATGAAGGGTTTTCGTTTTCCATTGAGTAGGAGACAAAGTGCAGACGCCTCATGAAAAAACAAACATCCACCCCACATCTGAATTATTTTAGGTCCTAATGATGAAAACTGCAGTAGCTGAATAAAAGTGATAGCAAACTGTGAAGCTTCGCAAGCTTTCTAAAGCATTGTTTTATATGGTTTGATAGAAATTATATTATTACTTAATAACAGGAGTCCCAATTTGGCCCACAGGCACAACGCTGTCACCCCAGTCCTCACTTTTCACTTGGATTAAAACCTACAGCCATACATTTCTGCCCAAGTCTGCAGCAAGTTCAGCACCTAAAGCACTAGGCTAAATTGATTTGAAAACATTACCACAGAACAGGTTAAAGTTTAAGGGTTGCTGACTTTTTGTAACCAGATAAGAAAAACACTTCAACAGTAAGTAGGATTACTCACAGAATACTGGAAAGGTAGTCAAAATTAAAACTGATCAAGGAGATATAACAATATAGTTTTGGACTGTTTCATCACTGGGATGGGGGCACACTTTTGGAAAACTCTTTGATTTCATAAGAATTACTCATTTAATGAAGCCTACTCATTCAAGTATAATAGCATACATTTGTGAACATACTGCAAGCAACAATACTTTTGTTAAAACTTGGGACTGACATGCTTTGCAGCACGAAAGTAACAAATCTTCCACTTCAGTAACACAAGCATAGGTTTTCAAACAAGAATGTTAAAGCAAGTTTCAGGACATTAGTAGGGCAAAAATTTCAAAGCTGAGATGGTATTTTGGTTTCAAAAGGGGCCCACAAACATCCTGGATTCGACAGAGGAATGCAGCTTCTCAGTGAAAGCTTCATCCAAGATAAGTGTTTCAGAAAGTAGCACTGACCACACATACACATCAGTGTACACTCTTGTCAGCTATGTTCACCTTTGTTACCAGATGGGTATTGTTATTCTGCCTTACACAAATACTCAATTCAAGTGTAAAAATTAAAAATAAATACTGTTAGGTAAGTTCATCCTGCAAGCTTGAAGCAGAGCTATTAAACAGATTTTGTGTTGCTAACATTCATCTCAGTCATTCTGTGAAAGAATAAAAAAAAATAACAGGAAAATGAAATTCACATGAACAGTGGCACATAGATATTTCAACAATATATATATACTCTTCTAGCTTCACTATCAGGATGGTAAAACAGCAAGCACAAAATTAAACAAGTAACTACTCCAGAACTAAAACTTGTGTAGTAATCTCTACTGGCTAGCTAACTGATCACATCAAAACAAGCTATCATAGTTTGAACTCAAGACTCTGAATTGCAATCTTAACAGGGAAAATAAATCACAGTATATTTCAGACTGGTATTTTTTCCACTTTAATAGTAAAAAAAAATATCAGTGAGATTTGGTTCCTAACAGAATGTTTTAGAGCTGGAACAATTTCTAACAACCACAGCTTACAGATACTTTAACATCAAAATAGATGGTTATATGCTAGTTATAGACCAAATGTAAAATTATTCAGAAGTTACAGTAATATAGGAACTACTTACTTGCACCCCTGAATAAAAAACCTATGTCTGTGTATAGGCCCAAAATGAGGCTGCATTTGCTCATCAGGTTTTTTCCCCAGGAGTTTCACCTTCTTCCTAAAGCCAATTCTACTCTACACTCTGTTTAACAGACCTTTAGAAGCTCTTTCATAGACTAATCTATGAAATACATTGTTAATGGGTAAGTGCTAACACCACTCGGGCATAAATGGGGAAACAGTCTTATTCAAAGACTTTATATTGCTCTAATTTTGGTTTTGTGAATGAGCTGTCAAAGATTCAGTATTTCCAGGATAAGTACAGTGGCTGATTCATTGTTCTCAAAAAGCAACTAAAACAGGAAATCTGGGTACCAGGTCTTGTCAAAGTAAAGCATTAAAAAAAAAAAATAAAAATTCAGAAATGCTTTACCCCTACCCTCAAGTACCCTGGATCATCATCTGCCTTTTTCTATCCCTACAGTCCTGAAATTACTAGAAAGGAAACAGCTGAGGAACGCTGCCACTTTTATGCCATGCTTTCCATTGACTGTCATTTCAGGAATGCATATAGGAAAGTAAAGGCACTTGGAATGTCTCCACCCATCCAGCAGCATCAGAAGCTGCCTCGCTTACTGACAGTTCCACTGCCTTGCAGCTGCATTCCAGTTTGCATTTCTGTGATTCGCCAGATCAGTGAAAAAAGCTATATTGCTAAGCAGTGATATAATACCAGTTAAGATAAATATTCTTATACACTGCATGTCCTATATGCACATATTCTATATTGATACTACAGTATGGCAGTAACAAGGCATAATTTATGATTTCTTGATTGCAAGAGTCCCTGAGAGCGTACTCATGCTATAGTTGTCCAAAACTATCATCACATTCCTTTGAGAGCACATTAGTTTGTCTAAATCTAACCTGTCTGAGAATATTCTTGCATAAAATTTAAGGTTTTGCTAGAACACATGCATGTTTCTCAACTCCACATCCTGCCAGCTCTGTCTGAGGAGTCACAATTACACTGAAAGAGGGAAGCAATTTGCTGGACTCTCTGTTCTTGAAAAGATTGCTAAAAGTCTTAGTAGCCCAAGTAGCAACTTTGGGAAAGAGAGCAAGTGAAAGTATGAGTAAAGGGAAAAGCAAGTAAAGAACTAGCCAAGAGCCTGTCAAACCATCTGTTCCAACTAGAATTTAGCATATACCCTTAAGCCTGGAATACAGATCCTCAGGTAGAAGACCTACGTTGTGTCTCTGTTGTCGATTTATACTGACTGCTGCTGTCTCCCAGACTCAGATTTCGGTTACAAACTGAAATTTAGTAATCTGGTAAAAAATAACGCTGCTTGCTACAACAATGCTGAGATTAAAAAGGCCTCAAATCAAGCATGTTCACATTAGTTTTAGTCATACATGCAAGACCACATCTCATCTACTCTTACAAGGTACTTTTGAAGATTTATCATAAAAAATTGTTCTAACAATACCAAGAACATGCCAGAACACACAGAAAAACCTAGCTATGTCTTTACTGTCAAAGCAGCATTAATGCTACCATGAAGTTCACAGACCAGCAGAAATTGTCCCTGAACATAGCTTCAGTAAATTTTTAATCCTTACATTGATGGTAAATTCTTCCTCCATGACTAGATAAGTTCAAGAAATCTCAGTTACACTAACATTGAAATTTGCTTTAAATACTTACTATGTGCTAGAATTTGCTTGAGGAGTTCTGTGCACAATAAAAATCTGTAGCAATGGAAATTGCTATGTAATCAGACATAGAAGTCCCAGGTTAAAACTTCACAGACCATGGGATGCCAAGAGACACTTCGAGATAATAAACCTAAAATGGTAAAAAGATTGCTACTTGTTTCTCTTCTAAAACACCAAGAAGAATACATATCTTTTGAAAGCAGCACTATTATACTTCAAGTATATTACAGAGAATCACATGGGTTTTTTCCTCTTCTTGCCTCCATTTTTGTCAATATAAATAAAAACATCTTAGCAACTAGATCAGGAGGAAGATAACAAGCACTTAGTGTAGAATTTGAACCTAGCTACTATAACTACAGAGAGAAAGATCTATGGCCCGCATAAGAACTAACTCCTATTATGAAGGAGATTTTAAACAAATACGCCTCTGTAGTCTAATCACCCAGTGAAGTCAACATTACACTTATTTCAGTATTATTTTTGTTGTGCTTTGTTGTACAGATAGAGAACTTAAAATAACCAGGATAATATAATACAAGTGAGAAAGTACTCCAAAATTCTCAGTTGTACATCATCTACAATGAGAGCATAAAGGGGTTTGGCAGCTGGGAGACCTTCTCCCCTCCAAACAGTGACATTTAGGCAGCAGGTTCAGAACCCAGTATAAACCTTCCTGTATGAAAGGAAGTTCTCCTACTTGGCAGTCTTGAAAAACTAACAAGTTTACACACCAGTATTTTCAGTCTCCAAAAGAGGAAGTGCAGAAGTAACAGCTAGGAGGTTACTACAACAGCATTGAGGTGTCTTCCATACCTTCCCTACCCTTGGTTGTTGGGTGCTGCGATGATGCAAATACCCTTAAAACTTCAGACTGTTGCAACCTGTTCTTTGCTCTTATGTCTTTGTATGTTCTGCATGCAGTGGCCCCAGCTCCAATACATGGCCTGTGTTATCATTTGTCAAAAAGAATCGCGACAGCGCAGCCTTAATGCCCTCTATCAGGTTCTAAGGCAAAGGGATCCAGTGCTGGTAGATTTTATGTCCTTTTTATCATTACTTCTTGCTGTCTGAAAGGATGTCGTAACAAGGACAACAGCTGATGCCAAATGTAATGATATCCTTTACCATATCAGGTACTATGAGCATGCCACCAGGAGTCCTGAGAATGTCTCACAAACTATGGCAGAACCTCTTGCAAAGGAAGGTACTTCTTACCCAAGAAATAAATCTCATTGAACTCACAGGAAATACTAGAACAGCAATAATGGTCCTTAATAAGTTATAAAGACTAAGTGTTCAGGGAAACATACTTGTGAAGAGTTTCTCAGCATCTTTACTACTACTGATTAACAGAGCAGAGTTCTACAGCAGTGGCATCTGATTAAAATTTCTATTTAATGCTGCATACTGCTACACTTGCAAACTAATACCTAACTATACTGTTAGTAAAACAGTCTCACCTTCATATTCAATTTAGTACTTCAAAGAGTCACAGAAAATTACTGGTATTTGCAACACAGAGATAGTATAGGGGAACTTTACTGTACTCATACTGGACAAAACAAAAAACACACGTGAATCCTTCATTAAGCATTAGAAGCCTCTCTTGCTGTTCAGCCTTCACCAATGACAACAACTACAGTACTCGATGATCCACATGCACAAACAGCCAAGACAATTTCCTTTCTCTCACCTCCAAAGCAGTACCCTCCACAGGAAGAAGCAAGATCAAGACAGCAGGACATGCTCCTTTCATGCTACATGGGGGAATGAAGTTGCAGCACCCATCTTCCTCACCAAGAGAGAGTAAGGCCAAAAACCGGGTTACCACCTTCTCAGTCTGAGCAGCCTCAAAGTAAAAGAGCAGTCAAAAAGCAGGCTGCATAAACTGTCATACCTAACCACAGTCTAATCTCAGATGCCTTCTTTATCAGGAACAGGCAGGTACTCCACAGTGCACACCCCATGCTCCCAGGGGAGCAGCATGCACAGGAAATCCAGCCTTCCAGGAAACTGGTCACACTGTGGTCGCTCCTCACCACATGTAGCCTTCTCATGGTGCTGCCCAGAAGGGTTGGCTCCTCTTGCCTGCACAAAGCCCTACATAAACTTTATACAAACTATCTTCAGTCACTTAAGTAATAAATTCCAAACACAACTAGTTGAACCAAATCCTCTTTCACAAAAGGCAAGGAAAGAGAGGAAAAGAGAGAGTCCAAACTGAGGAAGGATAGGTGCTAAGCTTTGAGGATGACAGAATTGAATCCCACTCCAAATAAATAGGTCTGCCTTAGAATGGACCAGGGTTTATTCAAAACCGTATACAATCTCTTCCTCACATTTCAAATCTGCCACTCCTCACTGCTCCCACCCCCCCACTCACCCCCATCCCCCACAGAAACTATTAATCTGCCAGGTCACAGCTCACCTTTGGGCTTCCTTTTTCTCTCGGTAAATTCCCCTTACATTCAGTTGTTAAGGCAGATTAGAAAAGCTGCACTGTCTGTAAATTAGATCTCGACCTGTGTGACAACTGTCTGGGAATGCAATATTTAAAAACAATCCATTTCAACCTCCACTAAATTAGGGGAGGAGAGACCCAACTGAAAATTTCAGGTCTAATTTAAAAGTAAGTTTTCTGGTCTTACAGACACAAACACACAATATGTATATAATGCAGGATATTGCATCAGAATACATGCTACTGCAATATCCTACATTGTATATATCACTCCAACAGAAAGTTTACCCATTTTTGCACTTTATGCTGAAGGCCTAACCTGAACTTATGCTAAAACAAGTTCTTAAAGAGAATGACATTTGAACCCAACATTGCATACAAGAATAATAATCATCATCATCTAATGACAATTTTTCCCCCTTCTGCAAGATCTTTAACTCAAAGAAATTTAACTGACATGCTCGTATATGATGCACTCAGGCCCACTCATTTATGTGCATGGAACTATAAAACAAAATCACTCATTGGCAACGTTAAGAGATTAAGAAAGTACCTGCATATATACTATCCCCACTCCTTCTCTGAGCTATGAAGCCAAATGTAATTTTTTATTTCCTGTACACAATTAAGAGAAAAAATTCTGCATAATGCTTTCTGATGGTGACAGCATTCTACTCCACTGATAGGAAAAGTTTAGCCAATAGCTTCAGTAATAAAGCTTGATGCTCCATTGAAGACCAGATTTCAAGTTCACCCCAATTTCAGGATTAATTGTACTTTCCCCATAGCACTTTCAACCACTTGGGCTGTAGAACAGAAAACATAGCTTAAGTCTCTTCCTATAACTGTCATATCTAGTAGGAAAATACAGTATTCGGCCTTTGTTTAAGTATTTAATTCTATTGCTATTTCAAACACATTGATTTGTTCTCAATAACTGCAAAGAAAGGTTATGCAAGACTGAAAGGACAACCCCCCCAAAAAGGTAGACTAAATTTATCTCGGCAAAGATGAAGTAAATTCCTGTGAAGCAATGAAGTCTACATGGGATCTACAAGACAGCCCAAAGCAACAGCAAACCATGATAGTCTTAAACACAACAATGTGGACTTCGACACAAACGACATCAGTCAGTCAAAATTCTGTCAGGAAGAATAACAAGTTTTTGGAGATTTTAATCTGGGAACAGATACCATTTTGTTACATTCCATAGGCAAATCTGATTAAAATAATTCACATTAAAGACTGCATCATATACAATTTGCACCTTTCATATGACATATTAGAGGGAAATAAGATTTATTGATAATAATGAAGTGGAACTATTCAGAGTTGGTCATGTGCAGGGATTGGTTATATGCCTATTTGTTTTAATAGCAACAGACAACATTCATTTACTGGACTGTCTCAAGATGACTGTAACTTCACATTTGATCTTATTTGATTGTGCTATCATAAAACCAGAAAAGACTCTTTGATAGGGGAAGGAAGGAGGAGGAACATGAGCAAGAGTTTTAGCAGTGATGTAAATCATCACCTCTATTCCCTTAGATTTTGCCCTTCCAAACTGCAGGCCAACTTACAGGTAAAAAGATGGGGAAAATAAGGTCAGAATGATCCTGATGAAAGCTTCGTTATATGTAGTATGAAAGACATTTTGAAAATGCCATGTGGACTTCATGAAGAGAAACAACAGCCTTATCTCTAACAATAGAGTTCAAGCAAATATCATTCTTTCCTAACAACCACTGGAGTACAGTAACTTGTAGACCCAGTGATCTAACTAGTTAAGGTATGACTTCTAATACAGAGCTCACATGAAGCAATCATAACTTGATTAGAGAATAAAAAAACCACATAAAACCTTGCTATAAAGTGACAAGCTAGCCTGAAGTCAAGTAACAGTGCTGCAGTGACATGCTGAACCACAACACACATTCATTCTTCCAGTTCAGTTCACAACTGAAAGTAAACCAATACCCTTTACAAGGGAGCAAGTGACAACATATACACAGGAAATAGTGCACAATGTAGCAGAACTTTCCATCTTATATTTAGCAGAGGATTCTATCCAGTACTATGGGGCAACTTATGTATTTGTTCAGACTCACACCCTTGAAAAATGTATATGGGAAGTGTAAAATATATTTAACAAAACTGAGGTGGTGAATTTAAGAAACACAGAATCATTTGGGTTGGAAGGGATCTCTGGAGGTCATCTAGTCCAACCCCCCTGCAGTGGGCAGGGACATCCCCAACTAGATCAGCTTGCCCAGAGCCCTGGCAAGCCTCATCTTGAATGCCTCCAGGGATGGGAACTCAACCACCTCCCTGGGCTACCTGTGCCAGTGTTCCACCACCCTCATGGGGAGGAACTTTTTCCTAGTATCAAGTCTACATTGACTCATCTCCGATTTAAAACCATTGCCCCTTATCCTTTCACTACTAAATAGGTCGTCTCCAGCCTTCTTGGAAGTTCCCTTTAGGTACTGGAAGGTCACTAGTAGGTCCTCCTGAAGCCTTCT
Organism: Bucco capensis; assembly: GCA_013396975.1. Taxonomy (NCBI): domain Eukaryota; kingdom Metazoa; phylum Chordata; class Aves; order Piciformes; family Bucconidae; genus Bucco; species Bucco capensis. Next base: position 240,739 of record VWZO01005025.1, read on the forward strand.
CTTCTCCAGGCTGAACAACCCCAGCTCCTTCAGCCTGTCTTCATAGGAGAGGTGTTCCAACCCCCTGATCATTCTTGTGGCCCTTCTCTGGACCCGCTCCATCAGGTCCATGTCCTTTCTGTATTGAGGGCTCCAGAACTGGACACAGTATTCCAGATGAGGTCTCACCAGAGCAGAGTAAAGCACCCCTATAACATCAATATCCTAATTACCTCACCTAACCATTTTGGGAAGTCTTCTACTTGATCAACCTACAACTCATATGTATTGAGTTTGTGGGGTTTTTTAAACTACTGAACAGCTTCTAAACTTACAAATGAAAAGCTAGCATGTCAAAGATATTTTTTTCCTCCCGATATCCAATGAATCTAATAGTGTGTGAAAACTTTCGGCCTTCTAGAGAAACAAAAACTATTCAGGCAAACCCGCATTATCTCCAGATTGCCACAGCCTTTCCTTATTTGGCTAACGTTTTGAGATTCCAATCAGACTGCTATGAAGTTCAACGTGCACAAAGCATCCATTTTGAGCAAACTTCACAGCCAGTTTCCCTTCCATTGCCCCCCCCTGCCCCAAGTGAAAGTTATCTCCCTCAGCACCAACCCCCCTCCCACATACTCATACCAGAACAAAGCAATATGGATTCTGTTTTTTACTGCTCTCCACGCATGAAAAAAAAATGAAAGAGCCCTGCTCCCCTCAAAGTTCAGCTTTCATACTGCGGCAGGAGCCATCACTAGAGAAAGCAAGCAGCCTGTTATTAATACACGGTTCTATATTAGGAACAAAACACCGCTTCCCCTTAGAAAACGGATGACCCATCTCTCCACATGCCTGCCCGCACACACGAGCGGGGTTTAATCGGATCAACTGCTTCAAAACCGGGGAGATGGGGAGGCAGGAAACCGCTGCCGAGATCCCGGGCAAAAGGCTGCCGGAGTAAGCGCCCCCCGAGGCCAGCCCGCCTCTCTCACCTGCCTGACACCACCCCTCCGCCGGGGGGCACCTGTCCCCGTCCCCCAGCCACCTCCCCGACAGCAAGGGGCAGGGCCCGCTGCCCCCGTCCCACCCGAGGGAGGCGCTACCAACTGAGGAAGCGAGGCGAGAGGGGAAAACGAAAGGGGGGGGTTGTCATCGGCACCTCCTCCTCGCCGAAGGAGAGGCCCAGCCGCCCCCTTCTGACGTCCGGCCTGCGAGGAGGGAGAGCAGCCTCTCATCCTTCCAGCCCAGCCGGCCCAGGCCGCTCCTCCACGGCCCCCTCCGACCGACCGGCCTGCCGCCCCCAAGCCTGACCCCGGTCGCCGCCGTCGCCTCCCGCCCCGCGCTCCCGGCTACTCCCCGCCCCGACACCCCCCAGCGGAGGGGAGAGCAGCCACCTCCGGCCCCTTCTTCCTCCACCTCCTCCCGAGGGGCGGGAGGGGGTGGGGGAAGTCACTTCGCCGGCCGGCCTCGCCCCCCTCCCCTGCCTGACCAAGCCCCGGTCCCGCCGCCGAGCTCGCCTAAGCCCCCTTTTCCCCAGCAGGCGGGAACGGCTTCGCACCGACCTGGTGGAGCGCGGTGAGCCCGTCCACATTGGCGTAGTTGATGTCGGCGCCCCGCTCCAGCAACCGCAGCACCTCCTCGGTGTCCCCGCTGGAGCAGGCGGCCAGGAATACAGCGCCGTCGTCGAACTTCACCTTGGTCTTTTTGNGGCGAGGCCGGGTGGGTTTGCCTCATCACGGGCCCGTGAGTTCAAGAGTTCAGTCAAAGGGTCACTGACTTCCCCTGCCCCGGCGGGGCGGAAATTCCCGCGACCGCAAGGGATGAGCGGGGCCGAGAGGCGCCCCGCACGGCGCCCGCTGCCTGACCGGGCCTCGCCTCGGGGGCGACTGGTTCACCGGCCTTTTGCCGGTGTGGCCTGTTCCTGCTGGCAAGGCAGAAAATACACACTCAGAAAACCATTAGGGCCTTGCCATTAAACGGCCACCATGGAAAGGTGACGTACTTCTTCAAAACAAAGTGTGTGGGGAGAGGGAGCGTTACGGTCTTAAATCCAAAAACCTAAGCCAGGCTTCGGGCATGCAGCTCCCAGGGGCTTCTGGGCTGGAAGTCCACTGCTACTGGGCAGGTTTGCTAGAGATGCTGCCTGTCACTGCCAGCCACCTCTATGTCTCATGCAACAACATCAGCGTCTCTGTGCTGGCAAACAGGGCATATGCAGGCACTTGGACAAAATTATGAAAGAAATAGCAAGTTACTGAGGATCCTTTATTCTGGGAGGTTGGGCACACCTGTGTTGGGGCAGCTTGCTGTACAAAAGCACCATCTCCCATTTGCACTGACACATCTGCGTGGCAGTGGACAAATCCCTATGCATATTGTCCATTTTACTTGAAGTTCACTTCCATTATCTGAAAATCTGAAGTAGCACATCCATCTTTTCTGTTAGAGGAAAACAAGTAGTTAAAAAGCATGCAGCTTTTGAAGATACAAAACTAAATGTTTCTGTTTGGATCTGCGACTTCTAAGGACCAAGCTTATACTTAGTACATTTTTTTTTCCATGCCTATCGTGTTTTATTTAGCTGAATGCAATATCTATTTTGTTTTTAACAGAATCATCTCTGGGGATAACGTGGTTTTAAAGTTACTGGGAAAAAAATTTTATTTTCAACTAATTATAGGATATAAAGTATAGTTTGAGAAGGTCTCCAAACCTCACACACTTCAGATTTTGCATGTTTTGTTCTTTTCTAATTGTAATGTCTCCTTTTTATAGTGGGCAGTGTCACAGCCTACTTGGGCTTCTTATTTGCATTTTCATTGATAAAAATGTCAGTGACATTTTGCAAGAACTAGTACTTGTAAGGTACATGTATATACTTACATAGTATCCATCAGATTTATTCATGTAGCAATGCATGAGATACAACTCAGTGACAATTTGCAGGTGCAATGTGATTGTGAATGAAAGATGACATCCTGTAGTCAAGATGAAAGACTTGCCAGAGAAAGTTTTGCAGGCTAAGTACGTGCCTGGCACCTAATTTATACCTTCTCGTTGACAGCCTGTGTGACTATCCAGAGGTACACTTTGGGCCCTTGGGTTTGAAAGTATGGCCGAGTCTGCATAATGCACTTTAGAAGCAGTCTTCACAGTGTTTATGACTCACACTATAGGCACAGTATGGGTAGTTACCAGCCAGGAGCTTGGCTGTATAGACTGACAAACGTCTAAGGAGGGGATTTGTGCAGGCTCCAGCCACTTTCTGTGGTCTTGTCCATGTGGGCAAACTTCCTTGTGTACAGACTCTCAATTTCAGCTCTGAGGAGCTGAAAACTATAACCAAGAAAAGGTAACACAAAAGCTGAGTCCTCCTTCCTCAGATGTCTCTGATATTTTACATGTACCCTGCCAGCATGCTGCATCTCTCTTTCTCTCTTGGCTGGCTGAAAATTTGTCTCTTCAACGAAACCACATAGCTAAGGAATGTAATAGAGTGATTCCAGCAAGCAATATTTAAATACAGCACTTTATTAGCAGCAAAGTAATTCTAGGCAAATTGATAGGCACTTATTCAAAATGAACTCTCTTAGGAATTTCATTGTCACGGAGCATGTTTTTAGATTTCCACTAGAGCTACAGTCCCTTCTCCATGACTTCATTCCTCCAGTTCAGCTTTTTCATTCTGGTCCTGGATCCTCCTTCAACTCCTCCAACTCACTCTCCTTTGCTTGTTAGCAAAATGCAGAGATACTACAGCTCAGAAAGCAAGCCCCTTTCTGTTCTTCAGTACCACACAGTCTTGTTTTAAAGACCAGATCTAATATTTCACTTTTGTTCCTTTCTCCAGGGCATTTTTGACTGATTCAACTCCAGCTTTTCAGTCCTTCAGCAAGTATCTTTCCTTACACTGCAGCTATTTGTATGTTCTGCATTCTTTATTTTTCCTTAACTTTTTAAATTTGGGGGGGTTGTACCTCACTTTAGAGTTACATTTGAGGCTTTTTACAGACTCCTCAGGTAATATAAAATTCATTTGTGCAGCTAGCTGAAATCCAGATATTCCATATGTATGGAGAATATATGCTTTTCCCAGAGAGCTTGTGCTCTGCAGTAAGTTATCTGTGGCCATTGAATGTGATCTAACAAAGCATATGGTCTTCCTTAAGCAAGAAGTAGAGCTGTCGTTCATGTAACCTGGTTAGTCACTGCAATTGTTAACGTTTCCTGTATTCAACAAAATTCAGAACAAGAAGGGAATATTGATAAAAATAGTAATTGTAAATTTTCTTTTTAATGTCTGTAT
>VWZO01005025.1:245108-277124 GCA_013396975.1 Bucco capensis
CGCTTGACCACAGGCGGCTCCAGGTCAGTCTCGGAGCCGATCCAGCGCTTCAGCTGCTCGTTCCGCTTCTGCTTGGCGTCCGCCATCTTCATACCCCGCTGCTGCCTGGCCCCCTTAGCTAACACCGCACGGAGGATAGACTTTATACCGCCAGTATCCCACAGCGCACCGCGGCCCGCACTCGCCCTCGCTCGCTTACCCACCCAGATGGAGGGCGCAGGGCGGGAGGCAACCGGAGGGGAGGGGCGACGACGGCAGCTTCGTTAGCATAGCCCCGCGAGATTTTCAGGAGGCGGGACTGGGACGAGTCGGGTGAACGGAGGCGGTGGGGCGGGCGGTGGCAGGGTGGGCCGTGGCGTGCCCCATGGGGGCGGGGTGGCAGCAGGGGGCCGGGCGGAGGAGTGCCTGCGCGTCTGTTATGACTGGGGCGAGGCCGGGTCGGTTTGCCTCATCACGGGCCCGTGAGTTCAAGAGTTCAGTCAAAGGGTCACTGACTTCCCCTGCCCCGGCGGGGCGGAAATTCCCGCGACCGCAAGGGATGAGCGGGGCCGAGAGGCGCCCCGCACGGCGCCCGCTGCCTGACCGGGCCTCGCCTCGGGGGCGACTGGTTCACCGGCCTTTCGCCGGTGTGGCCTGTTCCTGCTGGCAAGGCAGAAAATACACACTCAGAAAACCATTAGGGCCTTGCCATTAAACGGCCACCATGGAAAGGTGACGTACTTCTTCAAAACAAAGTGTGTGGGGAGAGGGAGCGTTACGGTCTTAAATCCAAAAACCTAAGCCAGGCTTCGGGCATGCAGCTCCCAGGGGCTTCTGGGCTGGAAGTCCACTGCTACTGGGCAGGTTTGCTAGAGATGCTGCCTGTCACTGCCAGCCACCTCTATGTCTCATGCAACAACATCAGCGTCTCTGTGCTGGCAAACAGGGCATATGCAGGCACTTGGACAAAATTATGAAAGAAATAGCAAGTTACTGAGGATCCTTTATTCTGGGAGGTTGGGCACACCTGTGTTGGGGCAGCTTGCTGTACAAAAGCACCATCTCCCATTTGCACTGACACATCTGCGTGGCAGTGGACAAATCCCTATGCATATTGTCCATTTTACTTGAAGTTCACTTCCATTATCTGAAAATCTGAAGTAGCACATCGATCTTTTCTGTTAGAGGAAAACAAGTAGTTAAAAAGCATGCAGCTTTTGAAGATACAAAACTAAATGTTTCTGTTTGGATCTGCGACTTCTAAGGACCAAGCTTATACTTAGTACATTTTTTTTTCCATGCCTATCGTGTTTTCTTTAGCTGAATGCAATATCTATTTTGTTTTTAACAGAATCATCTCTGGGGATAACGTGGTTTTAAAGTTACTGGGAAAAAAATTTTATTTTCAACTAATTATAGGATATAAAGTATAGTTTGAGAAGGTCTCCAAACCTCACACACTTCAGATTTTGCATGTTTTGTTCTTTTCTAATTGTAATGTCTCCTTTTTATAGTGGGCAGTGTCACAGCCTACTTGGGCTTCTTATTTGCATTTTCATTGATAAAAATGTCTGTGACATTTTGCAAGAACTAGTACTTGTAAGGTACATGTATATACTTACATAGTATCCATCAGATTTATTCATGTAGCAATGCATGAGATACAACTCAGTGACAATTTGCAGGTGCAATGTGATTGTGAATGAAAGATGACATCCTGTAGTCAAGATGAAAGACTTGCCAGAGAAAGTTTTGCAGGCTAAGTACGTGCCTGGCACCTAATTTATACCTTCTCGTTGACAGCCTGTGTGACTATCCAGAGGTACACTTTGGGCCCTTGGGTTTGAAAGTATGGCCGAGTCTGCATAATGCACTTTAGAAGCAGTCTTCACAGTGTTTATGACTTACACTATAGGCACAGTATGGGTAGTTACCAGCCAGGAGCTTGGCTGTACAGACTGACAAACGTCTAAGGAGGGGATTTGTGCAGGCTCCAGCCACCTTCTGTGGTCTTGTCCATGTGGGCAAACTTCCTTGTGTACAGACTCTCAATTTCAGCTCTGAGGAGCTGAAAACTATAACCAAGAAAAGGTAACACAAAAGCTGAGTCCTCCTTCCTCAGATGTCTCTGATATTTTACATGTACCCTGCCAGCATGCTGCATCTCTCTTTCTCTCTTGGCTGGCTGAAAATTTGTCTCTTCAACGAAACCACATAGCTAAGGAATGTAATAGAGTGATTCCAGCAAGCAATATTTAAATACAGCACTTTATTAGCAGCAAAGTAATTCTAGGCAAATTGATAGGCACTTATTCAAAATGAACTCTCTTAGGAATTTCATTGTCACGGAGCATGTTTTTAGATTTCCACTAGAGCTACAGTCCCTTCTCCATGACTTCATTCCTCCAGTTCAGCTTTTTCATTCTGGTCCTGGATCCTCCTTCAACTCCTCCAACTCACTCTCCTTTGCTTGTTAGCAAAATGCAGAGATACTACAGCTCAGAAAGCAAGCCCCTTTCTGTTCTTCAGTACCACACAGTCTTGTTTTAAAGACCAGATCTAATATTTCACTTTTGTTCCTTTCTCCAGGGCATTTTTGACTGATTCAACTCCAGCTTTTCAATCCTTCAGCAAGTATCTTTCCTTACACTGCAGCTATTTGTATGTTCTGCATTCTTTATTTTTCCTTAACTTTTTAAATTTGGGGGGGTTGTACCTCACTTTAGAGTTACATTTGAGGCTTTTTACAGACTCCTCAGGTAATATAAAATTCATTTGTGCAGCTAGCTGAAATCCAGATATTCCATATGTATGGAGAATATATGCTTTTCCCAGAGAGCTTGTGCTCTGCAGTAAGTTATCTGTGGCCATTGAATGTGATCTAACAAAGCATATGGTCTTCCTTAAGCAAGAAGTAGAGCTGTCGTTCATGTAACCTGGTTAGTCACTGCAATTGTTAACGTTTCCTGTATTCAACAAAATTCAGAACAAGAAGGGAATATTGATAAAAATAGTAATTGTAAATTTTCTTTTTAATGTCTGTATTTTTCCTATCTCATATCTCACATAAGCGATTGTAGCTTCAATAGCAAAGGCATGCTGGGCTGTATTCTCTACCCCTTCCTACCAGTTCAATGTCATTCAATTTCCTTAGAAAATCAGGGTAGCTGAGGGGAGATGAGACTGTCTACAGCTTCTAATTCAATACTAATTGAGATAAACTTGTGCAATTAGCAGTAATATTTGCTGAGAAATCTGATATTCTTTTCCAAATCTCTACCTAAGCATGGAGGGTAAAATTTGTTTGTGCAGAGGTTTAGACCAAACTGTGTATTAAGGCTCTCTTTGAAGACCATAATGAAATTGAGTATAAAAATTTGTCCTAAATCAGTCATTACTGCAAAACAATATCACAGGATTGAATTTGACAACTGCGTGTGTGTGTATGTTTACAATAACAATAGTATGCTAACAAGTGACACTTACATACCTGCTGTGCAAAACTTAAGAACACACTAAGCAGACTGAGTTTTATCAGGCTTATTTGCTGTATCTCTGCCAGACTACTCCACACACTAGATGTACTGTAAAAATCCTTTGGTTTTGGGTCCATATATAGCACTAAAGGTGATTGAATGTGTAAGGTTCCACATACAAATCCTAGGAGTGAATTCAGTAGGACTGCTTTATTCTAGAGGTAACCATGTAAACATTTGCAGAGATAGCATCTATGCATGTATTATTTTCAATTCTTTTAATGGCAGGCATCAACTGATCAACAAAATTATTTAGCAATGAGATTGTTATCAGTGCGCTTTCTGGTTTTCCATTTTTTCTTGAAAGCATTGCAACCATTGTTCAAAGCTATTTCGTGCAGGCTTCTGGACCACAGAAGTACACAGATGAAGCTTTTGCACTACCCAAAATAGTCAGCTTCTGAGATGTAGAATTTTTGTTCTGGCCTCCTAAGGATGACTGTTTTCTTTCAACTTGAACAGCAACAGACACAGTGTGGCTTCTAAAAATTTCATCCTAACATTTTCACTCCACAGTAAAGGAAACTTATATATCAAAGTTAATTTCTTCAGCTCCAGCTCTGGATAAAAATGGATGATTTGAAGAGATAGTGACAAACTCTTTACATATTGACAAAAAACTTTCTAATAAAACTTCCAGATTTTTATAAAGAATCATGAATTGTAAAAGGAGGGATGAGCTAAGAAAATACAAAAGCCTTTTTCGACATGAAAAAGACCTCAACAGAGATACTTCTCATAAGAATAAGACATTTCTTTATTTGATAGTCATAGTCCTTTCTATTTTTAAATCTAGTGTATTCTCTGATTGTGTGACAAACCCACAGAAGAACAGTGAAAACTCTGGTACATTCTTTATCCAGAAAAAAAAGAGAGAAGAAACTATGCACAAAGTGCTATCAAAATTTCAAAGTGAATTATGTAAAAAGCAGACTTCTTGCTCTTTGTCAATTCTGAGTAAGATTCTTACACAGAAACCCCACATTTCAAGGTGGGTTACTTTTTGATGCTGCATAGTCCTGAGTCACCAAAACCAAAACTAAAACTACCATAGCAACCAGGGCACATATTTATAAGCTCTGCAGTTCTGAATCAGATTTGCAATGGTATATTCTCTCAGCATCTTCCATGAGCTTTACACAGATTGCTATCACTGTATTTGTGGATGGCAATGCAAGCTAACATTCAAACTTGATTCAGGGAGATATAATCACATATTTCTACATGTACCCATCTGTTAAACCAGCATTTTGTCTATTGACAATTTCAACGTACATGTGTTACGCTAAAAATAGTTGTCTTGGCGAGTAAAAAGTAACACTGTGTCCTTTAGCAATAGGGAATACACTTATTTATAAAACTGACTTTATAAAGACATTCTTACTTTCAATTGAATTTAAGATTTGCTTAGTCACTTCATGAAAAAACAACTGAGCCATATGTTGTGTAACAGAAATATAGGGTGCTCTGTTTCTACTCAGTCTCTGCAGTCCTGGGAATGCTGCTTCTGTTTGGAGGTAGACATGGTGTCAGACACTCTGCTGTGACAGTTGTCCATTTTGGTCTCTTGCTGTTGAGAACAAGTTTCTTTGCTTTATTCTGAGGTCCAAAAGGCCACATAATCTTACAGTAGCTTTTATGAACCTCTGTTCAGCATTTCTGCAGGTAAAATATTTCTTATCCACTATTGCTAGTGGCTCTAGCCAAGGAGTGTACTGTTGAAACACACAGCTTGAATACAGGGAGGGAAGGGAATTACTGCCCCTCTGAAATGCATGCAAGATGTTCCCTGTGAACTGCATTCAGAACACATTCCAGCAGAGAAACATACTTCCAATGCTGCAAGAGGACAGTTTGGACAGAGAGAAATGAAAGAAATCCTACTGCAGCTTCTCCCTCTCAATGCTAATATACACACATGCAGGGGCTACTGACAGATGTGACACTTAGATTTCTGCCTTTCTGCTTCCAGAAGGTATATGAATTTCCTTCTTAAATATTTGTTTTGGTGAATGAATATGTCCTTTCTCTAACTTGGGGTTTAAAAATACTAAAATCTCTGTGTGGCCAAACTTGGCTTGTCCTGGATTTGGGGCATCTAGGAGTATGTCCTGCTGCCCGTGGTGCCCACAGACTCTACGTTTATGAGGCAGCAGTGCATAGGACATAACTGTGCTCATACCATGTTTAGTCTTAGCAATGTACTAATATAAGTAACACACCTACATCACTGACAAAAATAATGTCATCCCTTAGCCTATTCAGACACCTAAGTAAGGCAAGCAAGCACTGCCAAGTTAATTCCCCATGCTCCTTTACCCACCATTTTGCCTTCTCCGTGGAGGTAATGAAGGTGTCTTTTGTTTCACTTTCTGTTTGTTTCTACACGGCAGCTAGCAAACACAGTAGTGAGGGGAGGGCTAGATTTTTTTAAATCTTAAATAATGAAAGTCTTCATTTTAAAAAGCGACAATCTTGAGAGGACACCCTCAGCATACACTCTGTCCGTGGAGTACAGCAACAGTGGCATGAAGCAAGCCAAGATTCCATGCAAAACTCACTTCCCACCCACAGCCAGGTAATCTTGACATTCATCTTCCATATCCACCTGCCACTTCCACCCAGGCATATGTGGGTTGTGGTCATTTCCCTGCATGCAACTCCGGTATAGCTGCTACTTTATGATTATGAAACAATCATGGTATATTTTTACTTCAAGTACCAACTGAGATCTAAAGCACTGGTTTTGCTGACATCAGACACTTGACTCCAGGTTGTATTAAGCATTCCTTGATCTCTGTTTTTATTTATGTGCATTTTGTTACTCTCTCCCTCTAATGAAACTGCCTCAAGAAAGCAAAGGCTGGTCCTAGAAAAGTTCTGTGTTACACTTAAGAGAAATGGCTGGATAGACAGAGAGGCAAAATGACATTATTTCAACTAGACTGATCACAGTAAAATGATTTGTCTACTTGTGTATGCAAATATAAAGATACCATTTTAAAATTCAATTGTATGGATCGTTTCTATTATTAACATTTTGACTGCTTATTTAGGACTGTGGGATAATAAGTAGAAAAACTAATAGGAAGTTGGAGCTTTTCTGGCACTGCATCTGAGTCTTGACTTTAAATGGGGTAACTAATTCAAAGATCTTAATTTTGCATTTCTCACCTCAGTTTGTATTTAAACCTCAAAAGCTGAATAAAGAATTTTGATCATATTAATTAGAGTCTTTCCACTGCCAGTGTTCACAATTTAAGATTTAAAAGATTTAAATTAAAGCCTTAATAAAATTTAAAAAGTCTGCTGGGGATAAAGCACTCAATATTGCAGCTTCTTTTGCAGTGGGAATTTTGGTTGAGCAAGGAGTGCTGTGAAGAAACATTCTTTTGTGTTAGAAAGCACTAAAGCAACTGTGCTAAAATGTCTATGTTACAATTCTGTGGGCTCCTATAGTTAAAAAACCTAGGTTTTGCATAATTTTGAAGTTGTGCATAATATTAAAACTCATGATCTTGATAAAATAACAGTGTTACTCCAGGAAAATAAATGGCAAACAATTACTTCAAAAGAAGAAGGATCTGACTCTACTCTCTCAACACTTTGCATTTAGATAAGATTGGAGAGGAGGCCTGACTACTACAGAAAAGGAAACAATGTCAGAAAGTAACAGCTTAGAGTACCATTCTGACATCTTCTTTCTATAAAAAAATAGCTAATTCATACTTAAAAAAACAAAATCTATGTCACTCCTTTTCTACATTGTGTATTTCAGAAAATCCTTACTTTCAAAGAGACACCAGGCAGTTCCCTGCACAAAACAGGAATATCATGCAACCACATCCTGCATACAATCATCATAAAACACTCACACAGCAGCAGTAAGCACAAAGGAAATCACATTTCTTAATATTTATACCCCAAATATAGGCAGTAGTTTTAATGACAGTTTCTTCTAGAAGTATAATAATTGTATAGGTGATACATACGTAAGTCACTATCTAGAAAATGCCTGGATGCATTATATTTATGTTTATTTAAAACAGTCAATGCTCACTCTAGGAACTCTTGTTTTAGTGAATTTGCATTACCTTCCACTAGTATCTCACCAAATCCCACTGCAGTTTCTTCATGCAAATGAATTATTTCCAGTACAAGCTCCAAAATCTGAAATTTATTTATATATTAACTGATGGTGGGATTATACAACACACAGACAATTTCCAGCCCGAATATTTACTCAGGTTAAACATATTCTAGCAGATCAGGGAGTGCATTCCCCTTTTATATAATGTTCCCACAGATTCACGCTTTAGCTTTAGTAAGGAGAGGAGGATCAGGCCTCAAAGAAGCAATTATCCCACGTGGTCCTCACACATAGAGAGATAAAGCTAAATATAACATAAAGCATGTCATTTGCCCATACAGTGTTAAATGAGCTCCATACCATAATCAAAACATAGTTAAACAACACCAGTCAGTTACCTAGAAACAAAAGCACAAAAGTCTCTGTCTCTGTCACATGCCTGAAAGCATTTATGGTCAGATCCTGCCACTGTTGCTCACATTGTACAGTACTTATGAGCGGACCCATTGGAAACCCCATGGGTTTCTAATACCCAAGACATTAGAGACAACTTGGACATTAGTAAATGCTTAATTTGCTTTTTAAACTGCCATATAATAGGCACCATTTAGATTCTATACTTACTTTAATGATTCCAGCATACAGATAGGTTTGTGTTACCTGGCTTGGGTAAGTCGTGCAAGCACAAAGCTCAGCCTAAGCTGCAAATTTCTGGTAGTCTAAATTAAATCTCACCTAACTTATTTTACACTTGAGCTTTATGCAGCTTGGAGTATGCTACTACCAGTAGCCAGGCTTGTTAGTTTTTAAGGTAGCTCAAGCACATCTTTCTAGCATCTTCTATATCTGTTAATATCAGCTGGCATGGAAGTTACAAAGGATCAAATCATCAGCTGGTATAAACTTATTGTAACTACACCAGATAAAGGCCTGAACTTCAAATTTTAGTGTTTTAGGTATATTTGAGTTTCATTCATAGAAATATGTATTTTGAGAAAGTTCAGAATAACTCTACTGAAACAAAAGGACACCTAATTCACAGAAGTGTACTTGAGACTAGAATTTAGTTGATAGGGAAATGTAGTGCAATATAGTTGCTGCACTTCACCCGAATGCCACGGTGAACATTGATCATGTTCTCAGGTAAGCTAAAACCAGCTTTTAGAAAGTTTAGTGGAATTCTTTCTTCCTTGGCCCTCTCTGACTCACATGGTATATTTCTGTCTACCTGTGTGTCATAGCGGATTCTGTTCAACATCCAGGAAAACATTTGAGACATCTACGCAGTCTGTCTCTATTTAGTATTTAAACTTACTCTGTACTCCAAAAGTTAGTATAGATTTACACAGGATGTCTAACTGAGTAAGTATAGACAGAAATGGATTCAGTTTGTCTGTGCTCCAAACTGCTGTGCATCTTGTCTGGAAATAAAAGAGCTCTTCCTTTCAGGCAGTGTAGGTGTATGGCTCCTAGACCAAAGTTAGCTTGTTTGTACCCAGCTTGGAGCACTAGCAAAACAAGCAGCTGTCTGTCTGTGCCTGTCCACGTAGACTGTTATGACGGGACATGGGTGTTGCAAGCCTCATAGTGAAGCTCCAGGCTGGAGTCTGGGTGGAGGCTGAAGCCAGGCAATGTAATTAAGGCAATCTGAAATGAAGAGCTAGATATATATAATACTCATTAGCCTAACAGAACAAGGCAAGCATATGGTTGGAGGTAGGGTTTGGCACCAAGAAGCCAGGAAGCTTGCACACACCTTGGAAAGAGTGTCACTAAATTTCAGATGGAGCCAGGAAACCAGGAAAGGCAATTCATGAGGTGGGTCCAGGAGAAGAAACAGACAGAGCAGCCGTGAGGACATATAGCTTAGGACAAAACTACAATTGAACAGGTGGCAGATGCAAGCTGGATCCTGAACAGTGAAATGGAAGACAACAACAGAGAGTAGGCCTAGAGGCAAGGCAGAGAGCAGAGTTCAAGCCACTGTACTTGTTCTCAGGACATCTTTTGTGCACGCCCTATCTACCAACATCTAATGACACCTGTCTGCTGGCTATAACACCTGTTTTGGAAGCCAGCTCGGCTTCCTGAGGGCACAGCACCCAATGACTGCTTGTGTGAGGGAAGAGTCATCTTCCTTGGCTAGTCATTGCGTAGTCATACCTAGAAGGGATTACATTTATTAATTTTAATGTAGTTAGAGCAGGACTGTAAAGAAATCTGTGGAACTTTTGTTTCCACACAATATTAATCAATATAATGAAGTACAATCTTGTAATCCATCCCATTAAAACCCATGAGGCCTAGTAGGTACGCATATGCTTACATGTACACTTATTAAGTAAGCATATACTTATTAAGGCCTCTACTTCAATATAAGCAGGAGCCTTAATTTTTAAGGGGATGAAAGGATGTAATAAAGGGTGGAACTGGGCATTTCAGTACCTGTAGGGCTGAAGGTCGTGCAAGAAGATGGGTTAGCTTTCTGGCATGTGTGTCAGTCATTATGATAAAACAGTTTGCTGCAGATGTGTGTGTGTCTTTGCACAGTGCCTGTGAAATTACTGCCAGGGAATTAGTTACGAAATTTATATTAATCTAACCCAAGACATACAACAACAATTCTGTCTGTAGCACCCATTGCTCTTATGCAGTGCAGCAGAACTGGATGCAAGGTTTTCTTCGCTCAGTGCATCTGTTGCTAGCTGGAACGCTGTGACGCTTACATATATATGTGAGAAGCTGAGCTTCTGCCAAAGTGCCATTTGACACTATGCCAGCTTTTGGTCCTTTGAAAACAAAAAGCTTTTGGCCTTTGCCATTTAGGCAGTGCACCAGTTCATCCCTAGCTAACCTTTAGACTTATAAACTATCAGTAAGACTAATTAATGTCAGTAATGAGATGGTTTTCTAAGAGGGGATGTTCTTACACAACTATAAATGTACATGCAAAAGCCTAAGTAAAGGGAATTAACCTTCATGCTGAATTAGCCACACTTGCTTGTTTCTATCAGATATCTTCTTCAGAATTTTCTTCTTTTCTTCTTTCTACCATCTTCATGTAAGATTGTAAAATGTATTGACAGTAACTTACCTCCTGAATTTGTTGAGAGTGGTCTTTGTTTATCCCTGTGTGAAAAAAAAAAGAGTAAAAATTTCAAATCATTTTCATGTATCTTCCACATTAAATAAGTAAATTCTAAGGGTAATATCATGTCAAATGTGAGGTTTCCAGTTCTTTGTGTTTTTTAGATGACTTCATCATGTCCCAGTAAACATACTGTGATCATGTATTATCCTTGCTCTAGCTAGAAGTTGTGACAAGTCTTTTCTTTTTGAAACAAGTGCTCTCCAGTTTGCTGTTTATCAAGTAGTTTTAAAAGGAAAATTTTATAATTATTTTCTTCTGGTTCTACAACATAAAATTCTATTGCATCAGATTTAATAATCACATAGGTTTCTCAAGAAATAACAATGTTTATTTTCAGTTCCATCGTATACAAAAGTAATTTATGTTCCATCATTTTTAATGTATTAAAATACATTAATTCATTATTTTAATGCACTGATACATTTCTGATACATTACTCAGTACAAGTTAGGAACTGATGTGTTGGAGAACAGCCCTGAGGAAAAAGATCTAGNCTAGATGATCTTTCTAGTTTCCTTCCAAACTCTAACATTCTATGATTCTATGATACTACTGTATATTACATACGTCTGTATTTCTATACATTATATTTTATTGACAGTAGGCTTGATGCTCTGTTGCTGTGTGTTACAGGGTGTTTCCACAGTCATGAGTTTGGTCATCAAAGTTAGGTGATCAGATTTGCCCTCCAGAAAGGTTTTTCCCTTTCTGGCTACTACAGAGTCCAAGGAGATTGCTTTCCTAAGATGGGTGCCTGAAGTCAAGCAGCATTAGTATCCCTCACTTCACACTCATTTAAACTAATAAAATGCAAGTACAACGTGGAACGAAAGGACTGGCCTTCGGGTGGGATAATTGAAAGCATTTCTGTTACTTCTTGTTTACACTCCTGTAAATGGCCAGAGAGTGAAACAAGCTTGCTCAATTGCATCTCAGCCTGCAAAGAGTCTCATTGACTATATGCAGCTGGTATGAGCAAAGGAAGCAGAATCCAAATATCCACCTGGCAGACAACCACCTGTAAGAAGTAATATATTCACAACTTCAGCTACAGCTCTTGGATTTCCACAGCTTTCACTTTGTAGATCTGTTTTGGAAGTGTTTGTCATTACAGAGCCTGACTCCCCATTCAATACTCAGTAGTCAGCTGCATGGTACTGTACATTAGCACCACAGTCACATACATCTACATCAAGTAATTCAATGAAAAGCAGCTGGAAATGGCTGGTACAGAGTGCTACATTTAAATTCTGTGTGTGGGGGCATCTTAGCTTCATCAGATTTCCTGTGATGCTTGAAATATTTCTAGGTTTATATTGTGGATGGTTCCTACCATACATGTGGTTCAAAATCCTTTTGTCCTAATTAGGCATGGAGTGCAGTAGATAAGACTTCTGAAGTGAAAGCTACAGTTTCTTTTCCCCCAGAAAGAGTATCTTTTGTATGCACCAAAACCAACTCTGCAAACCATGCCAATAACAGAGCGAGTGGGGGTGATCAGAAGATTCACTTCAACACCTCACTGCTATTCTTAACAGCTGGAGGTGCAGCTTCTAGGCAGTGAAGGCTGCTTACTGACACTGTTCTTGCTCCACTCTAAATCAATTGCTGTGTTTCCCTTTAGTTTGTGGCATTTGTTTGTGCATAGTGGCTATAAACCAGCTCTCCTGGGTCTTACAATGCATGAAGAATTTGCTTTTCTTTTAAAGAACTGAAGAGAGATGCTTGTTTTTACTTTTTAGAAGCAAATAAGAGATTACAGTAGTTGCCATGAATATACAAATGACAATAATCTAAAAACTTGTATTTCATTAAATGTGATCACTCTTAGTCTTTTTACATTTTTAATGTTTCAGAATAATTTGCTGTTCTCCCAAAGCATGAACTTTTTCAGTCTGACAACGAGAGCATTTAATCTGCAGCTCTCTTTCAATAGATTCTTCCACCTCAGAAGAACGTGTTAATGTTGTAGTGATGAATGACTTAAAAATGGTTATTTAACTTGGCTACTAATAAAAGTTATTGTTCTGTAAATTTAAAATTTTAATGTAAATAATAAGAACACCTGGTCCTTCTGTAGCCTCTGTAACATTTGATAACTGCATTACAAAACCTGTCATGCCTATTAAATCCTCGGAAAGGTGCTCAAAAATTCAGGTTAAAATCTATTACCTCAAAAGCTCTGATTTTAACAAAAAAATGAGTTCATTGAGGACTTCTAAGGAAGAATAACAAAAGTAAAATCAAAGACAGACCAAAGAAGACTAATTTTAAAATAATTTGACCTACTAGTATGGAGCATGGAAAATTTCCAAGGTTTTAGAAAATCAGGTATGAGTTAAGATAACCTAGACTGGCAAAGTTTATTCAGGAACAGCATGTAATGAGTATAATTTAAGGAGCACTCAGAAGCACTGGGGATGCTGGAAAATGAATCACAGTCTAGTTTTCTCTACCACATTTTCCTTAGATAATATATGAGGTGTTCAAGGGAGCTGTGACAGAAGTATCTTAAATCTGTTAAAATATGAATAATATAGTAACTGGCAGTAAAGGAAGATGCTGCTTTAGACTGTAGTGCATGGAGGTACTTGCTCGCTGCAGATATTTTTCTGTTTCTCTTTAGAAAGAGCTAGAGATGTATTTTTGTTGTAACAAAGTCTTTCCAGCATTCCAAAGATGAGTTGTATTGCAGAGGAATCTGTTAGGAAAAAGTCTTTGGGTGGATAATCAATATTCAAAAAGAAACTGCTGCTAAGGAGGTACTGAATAGGCCCTTAGTGCAGAGAAACCTCAACTGCTTCTCTGGAGTTATGGCTACAGTAACACAAAATGATTCAGCAATTGCTGTTCCATTATAAGTAGAGATGAAGAATTATTAAAAACAAACCCACCACAACAAAAAGGGCCATTATTTGAGCTGACATCCATAGATTTAGATTTTCACAACTCTTCCAGGTGGTTTAATGGGTTAAATATGTCTTTGTTGAATGATGAAGACTCAAATAGAGAGAGTTGCAAGAATTTCTATTATGTTGGTATGTCTGCACTGATAATTAGTGTGGACTTTGTATTTGCCCTGAAAGCCAGACATAATCACCCTTCCAAATCAGACCTCTGATGCCTTCCAGAGACACCTTTCTTGCCAGTCTGTTGAACTGGGGAATGAAATATACTCTGCCTTTCCTTGTTTCATAAACCAGCCCTTTGGCACTCAGGTGTTCAGGGACCTCGAGTAAGTCAGGGAAAAAATTCTCTTTGAATTGCGCTGTTGAAGGAGATCCGAAAGGCTGATCCTGAGCAGTGGCTGTGTAAACTGAGAGAAGAAGACAGGTTTCCTGATAAATGGAATTAATGTGCCAGAGACTGTAGTCTGTAGACTGCAAATAGTAGAAGCAGAAAGATACCTTGTCAATTTGATTGTCAGCAGCCAAGGGTAAAATGAGGGTGGCTAGATTGCTTACCTATATTTAACAGTAGCCACATCAGATTTGCTAAATGTTATAATATGAAGTCTCATTGGTAAAATCTCAGATGTTTGCTGATTAAATAAAGCTAGCTGACATATATTCCTTTTTGATCCCTTTCCATTTGTGTGCATGCCTGGATGCTGCATTAATCCTTAGTAAAGGCAGTCCTCCACCAACAATGCTGATGTTCCGACAAGACTGTTTATGTTATTGATTTGAGCTCCATGGCCTAGTCACAGCAATTACATCTCAGAGCCCTCCTTTCATTCTATTATAATTCCCAGTGTGTTTTTAAAGACCTCTTTCCCAGTACTTCCACCTCTAAAGCATAAAGTTATGACTTGGTGCATATCTAAAGAAAAGAATGCCATTCTAAGTCTAGCTCCTTAACTTTCTCAAGAAAGAAGTTCTGAACTCTCTCGGTCCATGTAGAGAAGAATCAGTGCTAAGCTTGGTTGCAGAACAATCCCAGGAATAATGATGAAACTGGCAGAGTTATTGCTCTGAAATATCCCACAGCACAGACCCTAGATCCATTTCTGCTTATTCCACTGACCCTTTGGCACCCTGACAAGCCAAATATCAGTCCGAATCACAAGTATAGTCAGTTATCTCATCACTGTTGACATCCAGCAGTCATGTCTTTCATATATTCATTATACTGGGATTTGCTGAACTGTCCTGAGTCATCTAAAGCAAATTAAATACTTCTAAGAATATCCTTGTGGAAAACTTTAAAAAGTTTTCTCATATAAGGTTTTTCTCCTTTCTCATCAGGTAGTTTTCAGTGGCCTTCCTGTGCTGTACTTGAAAAATAAGTATAGAAATATAACTAGAAGAAAGAAGAAATAGAAAAAAGGAGGACATGATCTCTAACTTGGTCAAGAGTGTGTGGAAGCCAAGAAGTGAAGAGAGAATGTTTTCAAGAGAGGGAAGAAGAACCAGAAGGTGGTTCAGGAAGCATACAAGACGTTTGCAGCCCTTAAAATACCAAAAGACTGTATTACAAAGTGTTAGGATGTGGAAGAACATAAAATTTACTTGCCAGGAGCTACTGTTCTGTACAGATAGTTTTGTGATCTAGGTTATAGCCATCTTTTGCCACACGGTAATATATTATGGCCAAACCTGCTCTTTTCACTTGACAGCAGTATACACTAAAGGGAATGATACTCTAATCTGTGAATCATGCAAGAATGGCCAGAACCTTTAATCTTCTTTGTTCATGACTTAGAGCTTCATAAAAATGTCTGTTTCCTATCATTTCTTATGTAGATGATGATTTACTTTGGCTTTCAAAACTGACATATTCATTTAAAATCAGCAGTTAATTTCAAGTCTATGTGCAAGCCAACTACAATGACTCAAATTAGCAGAAAGCAGATATTCCTCTGATTCTGACAGACTGTCAGAGCATGCCCTTAAGGCCTCCTTCAGGTGCACATCCCCACAGTCTGCTCTGATAATTGCCTTTGTGTCTGCCAGTTCAAAATCAGCAGAGGTATTTCTGTCCCCACCCCCTTTTCTGGTAATGTTTTCCTTTTTTGCTTTACAAATATTCTGTAAAATGCAACATCCAAATATCGCAAGAAAAATATTTTGTTTACTTACAGTCTAATTATGAGGCATTTCCAGCACCACTCTACAAATACACATTACAAAGCCATTTTGCATTGCAATGAAAAATGTTCAAGCTATGCTCACATCTGCCTTTGCATCCCAGTGGCTCCATGATAAATAGGAAGAATAGCTGGTTCCTCAGGAAGCTGTTAGTCTGGCAACAATACCAATGTGAATGTGCCAGTCCAGGAAGAGGACTCCCCTTAGGACTTTCAAAAAGCTTAAAAAAAAAATCCTTTCATTTTGAAGCCTTACCAAGTTTCTCCCCAAACAGTTGTGTTCACAGTAATGAAAAGTCCCAATGATCCAGTAACATTGTACAATCCTGGCAAATTAGCTCTTTTTCTTTCATTGGCAAAGCAGAAAGCAGGCTGTGGGTGGCAAAGCTGTGATACTATCTCCCTCTAAAGCACAGTTTGGGAGGTAAATTCCATTGTGTTCCTCTGTTACTTTCCCTATATGGCCCATGGTCACAATACAATGCAGACTTGGTAGCTTTGCAGTCTTGGATGAAATATCTTAGATACCCCAGCTTCCACATAGTCACTGAAAAAACAAATAATAGTCTTCAGCAGCATGTCATCTCTTTTTCCTCCATTAAAGCTGTCATCATTCAGTTGATGCCAAGTTGGAGGGCTCCAAGATAGTTGTCTTCTATAACTCTCTCCTCCTGGTGATTCTCAAGGCTTATAGACAGTTCAGCCTTACTTCTCATTCCTTGTTTCACAATCCCTGTACCTTCACCTTACCAAATGCAGGTGTTACTTAAATGCCAATAACATTCAGGAACTGAATGTCCACTCCAGTTATTCTGATTGCTTTACAACCCATCCTTTTAGAAATGTTTGAAATTCTGAGAATAATGAAAACAAAACCAAATGAACCCCCTTGATGTTACATGTCTCTAATAGCAATGTCTCTCGGCTTGCATACCACCTGTATTTCTATGCAAAATGATGAAGAGAATGAACCACAGCAGGAAAAAGAATAAAGGCAAAATAAAAGACAGAAGAAGAGAAGATTATAGGAAGCGTAGGCTGATATGTAAGACCTTTTCCTCATAAGATGCACCACAAATCCAAGAAAGGGATTTTGGACTGAGTCCAACACCAGGGTGTCCCCAGGGTAGCACCACAGCAGGCAGTGCAGTGCCAGTCGCTGGGGAACATCAGCATGGAGGCTTCCCTGGGGCAGGCCACCCCAGGCCAAAGCACTGGCTGCCCACCCACTCTAGCCCCACTGCGGGGCTGGCAGCTGCGTGACCAAAGCCACCAGCAGGGAAACGTCCTTGAGAAGACATGACCCTGAGTAGATGAAAATAAGCCAACTGTGCATAACTCAGTATCTATGTCTGAGAAGCTGAGCTCTGCCATAGCAAAAAGAAGGTGTTATAACAAGTATTTCACTTACAATATTCATCAGGTTTCTCTCCAAGGGGCATGTGCAAGTGCAGCTTGCTGATACCTGCAGTGTTGGCCTCACAGGCCTCACGCTGCTTTTCAGAAATGGATGCATTTCACATTTGTACTTCCTACATTGTAGGAGCACTATTTTCACCATTTTAATGATTAATTCATCAAATCATTCATCAAGTCAGATACATTTTTGTCTTAGCATTTGCTTCGAATGGTGTTTCTCTATGTGCTAAGTCTGAAGCATATATGATCACACAGACTCATAGGATCATAGAACAACCCGAGTTGGAAGGGACCCACAAGGATCACCAAGTCCAACTCCCATTTAGGCACAGGACAACTCCAAGGTCACATGAGGTGACTAAGGGCATTGTCCAAATGCCTCTTAAGCTCCACAAAATTTGGAGCCATGACTACCTCCCTGGGGAGCCTGTTCCAATGCTCCACCACCCTCTGGATAAAAAAGTTCTTCCTAACATCCAGCTTGAACCTCCTTTGGGACAGCTTCATACCATTCCCCTGTGTCCTGTCACTGTCCTCTAAAGAGAAGAGCTTAGCCCCCACTCCTCTCTCTCTGGTGAGGAAGTTATAAACTGCTATGAGATCTCCCCTCAGTCTTCTCTATACTGAACAGGCCAAGTCATTTCAGCCTTTCCTCATATGACTTCCCCTCCAAGCCCTTAACCATCTTTGTTGCCCTCCTCTGAACACTCTCCAACAACTTCATGTCTCTCTTGTATTATGGGGCCCAGAGCTGCACACAATACTCCAGGTGAGGCCACACCAGTACTGAGTAAAGAGGAACTATCACCTCTCTCGCTCAGCTAGTGATGGAGTGCTTGATGCATCCCAGGATCCGGTTGGCCCTCTTGGCTGGTAAGGCATGGGAACTGTCTGAGCCACAGTCTGAGCTCCTCTGTGTTTAAGGACATGTCAGCAAAATCAGTGATTTTCTAAACATGTATTTTGGGGGAAGAATATAAATCTGAAAATCAAACTACAGTTGGCCACTTAAGCTTCTCCAGCTTTAGCTAATCAAATTTCAAGAGCAACAAGAATGAGAAAATCACTCAAAATTGCCATTCTTGAACAGTAAGGAGCACCAGAGATTATCAGAGCAGCAGTGTTGGGTTTGAAGAGAATAAGTTCAGGCCACAGACTGTTGTCTTTAAGAGGAATGGAAATCTTCTGAAAGTATTTAAATTGCATCAATTTAAAATTGGCAGTGAAAGCATATTCATAAGTCAGGATAATCTTCGTAAAACTTTACAGCAACAGCATATTTTACAATGCTTGTCCTCAGTTAAGGAGAATTTGTGACTTAACCAGAACAAAAGAATAAAAAGCTTGTTTGCAGGAGACCTTCTACTTGCAGAGGTAAATGTGGCAGCCGTTGTGCACTTAGCATTAATCACACTGTGTTTTGATACCAGTTCTGCTGAAGACTGGGATGTTGGCCAAGGCACTGGGGTTATTCCCTTTTTCTTTCCAAAATATGTCCTGAAATCTTCAACTTGCAGAGTTGGTCAACATCTTATTCGAGAGATGAAGCCACTAATTGTTCAGACTTCTGTCCACAGCATCAGCAAGTGAGATTTGAACATGACCTCTGAGCCTAGGGGTGAGAGGGCCACAGCCTGAGCCACGCTGCCCGGCAGCCCTGCCTCCACTCTCAGTGCCATTGGGTCATCTCCATGATGTAGTACTTAGTTCTGCTCTTTAAGGACTAAGCCTGCCCTTTCTTTTTGTATGCCATCACAAGAGCAGCTTTTAAAAAGATTAAAGACAGCACATTGCTCTAAGCCTACTGTTAAGAACTGGTGAAATGGATAAATGAATCAGAATTAATCAAAGGGAAGAAATCAATTTTATAACGGATATAGATAAAGGCAAAGAAGTCTTTGGTATTTTTAAATCATAAATTGCTGAATGAGTGGAACAATGTTTTGGTACATGATTAGACAGACAGAATTCAAGAAACAAAAGGAATAAAAAACTTCTTGTACTGGTGGCTAAAAAGAACTTGCCTTTCACACTATATAAAGGCTCTAAAGAAATTTTGTATGATATGTACCAGTCATTTACTATTATCTTAGCCATCCCTAAAGGTATGTTGTCCACCTCTGTGGATCATTTTTTCATCTTGATGTGAACAAAAAGTGAAAAAATAGTTTAATCTATGTAGATATTTGTCTTATGAAAGGGAAAAGACACACTCAGGTAGGTAGAGAAGGATGGATGGATGAGGGATGATGGATGGCAGGCTAGGTCGTCGTCGTGGTGGCTAGGCTTTNGAAGGCTAATGAGCTCATCCTACCCATCCAAGGATTCTAGGAACATGGGTATCACTGCCCACACTTTCCCGTGGGCA
Organism: Bucco capensis; assembly: GCA_013396975.1. Lineage (NCBI taxonomy): Eukaryota > Metazoa > Chordata > Aves > Piciformes > Bucconidae > Bucco > Bucco capensis. Next base: position 264,741 of record VWZO01005025.1, read on the forward strand.
ATGAGTTTAATGCTCCCTCTGCTGTGGGCACAGTTATGGCACCAGGGGCCACAGGAGACCACAAGGGATTTTCAGACTGGGCAGGCTAGGTACACACACACAAACACCTCACAAGAGTAACTGAAACAGAATGAGTGATGGAACTGAAGCTGGATGTGTCAGTAGAACTTAGCATACACTTAGTATATACGTTGACAGATTTCAAAAACATGAGTTGGAATTGTAAGACAGGACATCTGTGATAGAAAAATCCTTTTAGACTCTTAGGTTTGCATGCAGGAGCAAATATGTTTTCCTGGGGCAAAATCTGAACAAACAGATGTGCAGGTGGCAGGGTGAGGTTACAGTAATTAATCCCCAAGGGCTACTGCATGTCTGTTCCATCAAGATAAATTCCCTCCAAAAGCAAATGCCCCTCTGATAAGTGACTTTGGGGATATTGATCCAGTAGTACTGATTTTTTTAAATTTTTTTTTTTTCACAAACCTGATGGTTTCAAAGACAGTTTCATCTACCAAATATTTCCTGACCATCTTGACTCAGGAATTCACATCACTGCAGTCTGCTTGTGTGAGGTAGAGTGACCTTTAGAGCAGCATAGTCCTAGACTGAGCTGTTTCCCATCCCCTTCTCCTACACAGAGACCTGGCTAAGACAGTGACAGTACAAGTCTGGTTTAGCTCTGCTTGGCACCTGGAGTTGAGATCTGTAGAAAATGCCACTTTGACCTCAAGCTATTATCCAGAGTTAGACCCTATTTTACCTTGTTTTTCTTGCTGTTTTAACCTGTTAACTGAACTCAGCTGTTAACAAGGCACTTGATGTTGCTGTAAGCAGAGTAGCAAGTTACCCTTTCTATGACCACACGATACTGTTACAGTCATGGAATTGCTTTCAAGGAAAAGTAATTTTAGGGAAGTACTTTTTGTATTTACTGTATTTCTAATACAGTTTTGACATGAAAACAAGGAGGAGCCAATGTCTTATAACTAGCTGTTTGCTGACATAAATAAAATCACCAAAAAAGAGAACTACTACTCAGTATGACACTGAATGGATTCCTACTGACCCTCCCCTTTTGGAATGTAGGCTTAGGTTGGAAACACACAGCAATTTTTTTCTTCATTACCTAGCTGGTACAGGGGTTTCCTCCTGCCTGTAACCCTCTTTCCTGAAGGATATCTGAGAGAACCTTCCACCATAAGTTTACCTGAATGGCAGATGAAGCAGGGAGGTAAAAAAGCTGAAAAAAGATACAGAGTTCTTTAACAATGTAGTGTAAGTCACAGTTAAAATACTATGAGGAGACTTTCATGTAACAGCCATCAAGAAACCAGACTCACATTTTCCTGTGGCACTACTAAGGTTAATGGATTTGTTTCAGATTATGCTTATATGAAAGCAGATTCCTTTCACTTAAAAATCACAGTCATAGAAATACATATAAATATGCATTAGATCTCATGTAGTAGCCCTGCCTTTATGTGAAAGCACAGATCTTAACTGAAGATCTAGAGGAATGCACTAAGTTAGCTGTCTTCCTTGCAGTGTTACAGGTCATTCTAGATCAAGGTCAGTTATGCATTAGTATGATTTGTTATGAAAAGTGGCATTTAAATATTTAAATGTACCAGGTCCTATGTGTTTGATTTCATTGTTTAATCACTGCATAGTTTCCCAACTAAGTAGTAGCTGGCACGGAGTGGTGGGCTGCTCCTTATTTATGTGCTGCTGCAGTTTTCCAAAGCCTTTCAGTGCTGGTGAGGCATTTCAGCTATACATTATTCCTTTTTTGCTCTTGAAGCTGTGCATCAAGATACACAGGGTATTAGCAAAAAGATGTCCTAGTGGATACTCAACCATACCTATAGAGAAATCCTTTCTCTTTTGGAGTGAAGCTATAAATCATGTAACATGCCAAGAGTGAAGCATACAGTAGATACATATCCTATTGATAGCAACAGGAGTTGAGTATATACAAATGCCTTGCTCCATGATAAAGATGAACTTGGAGGCATTTAAACAACATTGATCAGATTGTAGAAACTGCACAAGATAACCAGCTACAGCAAGAACCATGGATGGCATCCTAGCTGTCTCATTTTTGTATATGCTGACAAACCTTTCTAACATCCCATTTTTATACAAAATAGACATCCTTACTGGAGGAATAGGATTGCCTGCTAAGGATTGCAGCCCTGCTGATGTCTAGTTTAAACATACAGAAGATTAAATAATTGAGATCAAAATGTAAAACCAGAAACGTTTATATTAATATCACTGAGCACCAAAAGCATAATAAAGTGAAGTCGTAGGTGCTCCCACATTTAAATTTCCTATGATGTTTACAAAAAAAGCTCCAAGCTGGAGGCATGTAGAGACCAAAAAAATAAAGGCAGAGGAGAAAGACAGAACATGATTTAAGTCAGAGATAAGAAAGTCAAACATCATAATGCAAACATGTAACAAGCATTTAGAAGTAAGCTACTTGAAAATCAGTGCTAAGCAGTAAAGCTTTGAATATTTATTCAAATACTTAATTCTGTTCCTGCTTTGCCTACATGCCCAGTGAAAGATTGTTCAACAGGCTTTCTTCCACTGGAGCTGGACATAACGGTGCTGAGGCAATGTAGGGTATCTATGTCCCTGGGTTTGCAGGTAGAGGTTTGTGTATGTGTACTGCTTGCCCTGGAAAAAGCTCCTAAGCAGACCCTATTTTTTTTCCCCAAGAGGATAACTCTAGCTTTCCAGAGGAAAATCTGAACAAAAAAACCCCAACCCAGCAGCTAACACAGCCTGAAATCCATCACACCTTGTGCTTTGTCTTTTGGATAACTGTTTATTAACACAGTGAGGCATGCTAATTTACTCTTCCAGTATGGGCATTTGCTAATCCTAGGACTGTTGCATGCATTTGGATAATAAAAGGGATACTTTAAAAATTGATTAGTTAATGATTTCAAATGTGCTCCTAAAACGTACAGAAATTTATTCTGTACTTCTGTCTCCAACATTCCCTCAGTTCATGTCACCACCAAAGCTCCCATGAGGAATTAAAGGCATCTTATGCACAGTTCACATAAGGGCAAGTTCATCTCTTCCCTCCCAGTGAATCCTTGATTGCACTGTAGCTAATGCTGGCTGCTGCATAGTTTGCTATAAACTCCATGCACAGGCACAAGACTTGGGTAGAGCCAGGGCTTGTTTTCCCACAAAAGTTGTGGATTTGTTAGTTGATACAAGCCAGGTTAAAGCGTGGGTTAGAATGTCCACAGATATGTCAATTAAAAAAACATCTTGAGTACAATTTGTTGTTAGAGCAGTACATATCTTGACTGAACTGGCTTCCAGCTCTGGGTTTGTGAGAGTGTTTATGCAGAGGGAGAGCTCTTTGCAAAGCCATGCACATGGGCTTGTCCATCCCTATCCAAGGCATATACAAACTTAGATGGAATTCAATTTATTTTTATCCAGGAAGATGGAGCTGCCCTGGGAGTTCACAGCAACACAACTCCAACTGCAACAGGCATATGCACAAGTGCCACTAATGGGGAGCCACTCTCCCCCTATTGCCATTGAAAATGCATCATTGAAATCATACATTTGCTGATATTTGCTACCACATGGATAACATAAGTAGCATAAAATAATAATAAAAAAACCCCACCACAACAAAACAAAATGCCAAATCAAACAAAAAACAGGCTCACAAACTGTGCTTGCAACAGGTTCATTCAGTTATTGTGAAGACAGCCTTTGTTGTGGCAGTGGCCTCTTCTCTGCCTAAAAAATACACAGAATTAAAATTTTATGGTCATAGAAAACAATGATCTTTCAATATAATTCATCTTCTCTTCAAAAACAGAACAAAAATTATTAATAAAACCCAAGGTGTTCAGCCCCTGGTGACCTAGTCCCTATATCCTACAAAGATCATCCCCAGAAACATTCTTTCAAAGACAGAGAGTTCTGCTTTAGAATAGATTGTCTAGTTCTGGAGCTCACAACAGCCCTACAGAAAACAATTAAGTAATTTATGCTTAGAAGGAACTGTGACCTTATCCAGATGAATACTTACCCATTATTAGGACAAAAGAGACAGTGTGTTATTTAACTTTCTCTCATATTTCTGCTATAGTGGTATTTTTTAATGGAAAATCAACTAAAAAATAATATGTAGTCTAGCAACAAAGAAAACAGACACAAACAAAAGAGAAACAGAGTGACTTCTGATGCTGTATATTTCTACTTTCAGGTAAACCTAGTAAAACTAAAACAACAAACAGGTTAAAATGAACTGGCAAATTAACCTCCCAATAATGAATTGATACCAGTGCTTTGGGTCAGCCCAAATGTTGGGGTTTTAATTTTTTTTCAATTTCAAAAGCATCTGAGATCCATTAAGTTCTTCTAAGGTTGTTTAACATCATAATTCAATCATCTGAACTTAATCATTAACTTACAGAACAAATATCCCCTTCAGCCAATTTTTGATCTTGTGTGAAAAGGCTTCAACTTTTCAATTTTATTGGTCAATTCAGAATCAGGGATATCCTAATCAGTTATGTGGCTATCTGCAAAACTGAGTATTTGCATAGACATTTATAATTTATGTCATGATAATATGGTAAATGGCACAGTCAAGCTATTAATAACTATTTTCATATAAACAAGTTCCACATTTAACTTTATAAGATATGAATAGAAAAAAGTATAATGAAAGAAGGAAAAAGTAACTACGTTGAAAAATATAGAATCAGTTAAGATCTGCTGAACTTAGTGGTGGTTGTAGCCATAGTTTTAAGAGGAAAGCATTAAGGCTGAGTTCAAAGGCTAACCACAGTGAGAGGTCCACATTGCTCACAAACTGTTGTGCTCCTGAAGATACCTATACATTACGTTTGAAGGAAACCATCAGCTCTGCTTAGTGCTATAAATTGTACTCAAGCATGCTCTTTTCTAATTGCTCTTGGCTCAGCCACCTCCAAGTACCTGTGTCCTGCTGCAGTGGTCACTACTGGACAGAAAGGATGGTTAAGGCTGACAGCTATCCTCCTGGGAGGATAACAAAGCAAGGAGTAAGGAGTAGCATCCATTGAGGAATTGTCAAGAATAATTTGTCTACCTAATTTCCTTTATAACAAGGTAATGTGTCCTGCAGACTGAAGATTGAGTCAATAAAGCAGAAACTCAATTCATCAGATGAATATAAGAGGAATAACAAGGTTGGGTCAGACAAAGAATCCACTTAGGCTAGTCTGCTGTCTCTGACAATGCCAAATCAGTTGTTTATGGAAGAGCATAAAATCAAGGCAAACACATAATTATACTCTTGTATTGGATTTGTGTGGCAAAGTTTTGGTAGTGGGGGGCTAGATGTGGCTTCTCTAAGGAGCTGCTAGAAGCTTCCCTTGTGTCCAATGAAGCAATGTCAGCTGGCTCCAAGACAGACTTGCTGCTGGCCAAGGCTGAGCCCCTCAGCAATGCTGGTAACACCTCTGAGATAACATATCTGAGAACAAGGAAAATTCCCAAACTTGAACTTACTCTTTCAGACACTGCCATACTGACTTCAGTATGTTTTTGCTGTTCAGGGTAGGACAAACAAACTATGATGGGACCTATTGTTGTATACATACAGTATTGTGAAGTTCTCTAGTGTCATTACAAGCTTACATATATTCAAGTAAGAACCTGGAAAATAAGCCATAAAAATGATATTTTTCCCCCAGAAAAACAGAATGTGTTGTCCACAGGTAATCTAGTGGAGAAAATCTCCCTGTGAGATGATGCAAATACATTTTAAAAACACTGCAATGGAAATGTAGCAGGCTGAATATGCCTAGTTCTCAGAGAACAGTTTAGCCCCACAAGTCACACTCTGTGGACTTTGGAGTCTTAGGACAATGCCAGAAGAAGATGCAATTTGTTGGTCTCACTGATCATCATTTTAGGAGTGGGAAATGATACAAGTAGAATGTGTAAAAGTATTTTTTACAAGTTGCTCCGGGGAAGGTAAGAAACCAAGCAAAGTTTCTTGCTTTACTAGAATATGTTCCTTGCACAGGAAAGGTCCTGTTATTATGATACATTATCATCTCTATATTGAATGAGAATGTTAAAGGTTTAATTTTTTCTCCCCAGCCATATAATCCTAGAAACAATACAATTCATTAAGCTGGTCTTATTTTCTCCCTCTGGAAGTGTGGATTCATGGCACTTGCTGAGAGCCATTAGATTTCAGCACTGATTCAGAACTCAGTGCTGCCCCTGCCCACAGTGAAGGAGAACTCGCTGCTGTAAATGGATCCAGCAGTGGAAAGATCATGGGAAGCTGTATCCCTTTGTTTTTCATTTCCCCCCCTAAGGGCAGTTTGTTCCAATTAGTGCCTTAGCTAGCAGTTACTGCTGCAGAGTGCTCTGATTTATTTCTGTCTGAACTAGCTGACTCAAAATCAGAGAATCTCCTGGGTGAACGTAATGTATACCCTGGCCTAATGGCCTTGGCAGCAAGAAGATCCCTGTCAGGGCTCACAGCAGTGCTCTCTGGTAGAGGTCTTTCCTTGCCATCAGTCTCTTCTATGGATCCAAAGGAATCATTTTGAACAATAGCCTTCCTTTGCTGTAAGGATATCTTGTACCTAAGGCATATGAACAAAACAACCTGCCACAAACATGTATGAATGATTATTTTGGTTGTTACTGCTTCGCCTGGCCTGGATGCTGATCCCTCCTCACAGATGGGCCATTTGCTAGCTCCAGTGGCCGGCATTCCTGGAAGGGAGCACAGCACTGCACGGAACATGGGTGTAAGAGTCTCACTTACAGCATGTACCAGCTCCACTTGTTCTGTTTTCCTAAGGAAGGACCAGCCCACCCCAGACAGTTACGTAGTAGCTGGTTTTGTCACACATTTAGAAATCAAGACACATCAGTATATACAAGTAACTCATTCACTTTGGGTGAAATCTGAGTATAACATGTTGATGATGTAATGTAGGAAGAGTCTTGCCAGAACTTTATTTGATGTATTTCACTTTCCTGACATTGAACAATTTATTTAAAGGAAGAGGCCATGTACTGACAGAGCTAATCATAGTCAGTAATCTATTTCCCATGTAAATAACAATGAAATTTCAGCTGCTCATCTATTATTGTCTGAAACCACACAATATAGCAAAATTTAATTTCCCAAAGGTACGTTTGCCTGTAATTTCTTTGGCTACTAGATTGTGCAAAATATCTTTAAACATTATCAAGCAATGGCCATTATCTGAATTACAGCTGTATTCATGTTCCTACCATTCTCATAAGTACTTGTTAAGAAGAGTTATTAAAGACACAGCTGACTGAATCTTAAAGCTTTCATTTACCAAAATGGAAACAACATTCCCTTAGTGTCCTATACAAAAGCCCTTTTTTAGGGCATCCATGCTAGATTTTTTTTCCCTTTCCATAGAAGTTAGGCTTGCTGAGGTGACCTGCTGGCAAGCATGCACTTACTCCCAACAGGCTTGTTAGCAAACAAGCCTCCAAATGTAAAGTCTGCAGCCCAGAACCCTCCGAGGTCAGTGGAGAGACTGCCATTAAATTCAACAGGCTTTGAAGCAATTAACCCGAAGAATAAGGTACATTACATTGGCTACACTAGATTAGATTTGGATCTGGATTCCTCAGTCTGTGTTTTGAACAGAAACACCATTGGCTTCAAATAAGCAAACGGCTTCCATTAGCAGAAAATTCAACAGCTGCAGAGGGTTTCTGTTTTCAAGGGACTAGAGAGTCTTAAAGTTTAAGTTTTGTTCTGACATGATTACAACAAATTGTATAACACATAAAGGATATGTCAAGTTTCGTGGAATTCCTGATAATTGCTGTTAGATGGGATAAGACTGCCTAATCCTGTTTTCTCTCCATGATTATATCTGCATCTACATCTTTTAAGACTTTGTGATGCCTACAATCATAGTTAAAGCAGTACATTTCCTAATTAGGCATCACTTTGCTCTCTCAATTCTGCAATAATAGTTGGCAAGTGATAGCAGGCTACACAGAAATTTAGAGTAGGAAATACATAGCAGGTCAGCCAACATGGCTGACAATATTTAACTCCACCTTGACTAAAGCCAAAAACTGATAGCATATATTCTTACTTATAGTGTTACATTAACAAGGTCAATGGATTTTAGGAGACCATTAATTATAGACATTAAGCCAAGTGATAGTTTAGAAAGAAAAATATTTCTAAACATAGTAGCCATTATATACTAAAAATCAGGGGATTTCATCAAGACAGTGTTGTTTTTCAATGCTTTTGGTACACAAAAGACAGAAAATGGCTATGGCCTGGATTTTCAGTTGTTTCCTGCATCTATTTTGTGTGCTTGCATTTGGATCAAATTTTCTACTCATCAATAGAATTTTAGATTGATGCTGCAACAGCATTTAAATGGGGAGGTGATGAGTCTCATCAGCAGCTCTTTTCACTGCATGAAGAATGAATATTATTACATACAATAAATATTATCAGCTACAGAACTTTAAAATATTGTTGTTTTTAACATGTGTATATGCCTTGTACCAGTGATAAAGCAAGATTTATGTGCTGTATTGGAACCTCACATAACTTCCTAGGGTGTTTATTACAAAAAATTAGTAGAGCATCTATAGTTCACAGCTTTATTTACAAGTGAGTATTTGGAAGATCTGTGCAATACAGTCCAATTATCAAATCCATAGTGCAACTGGAAAGTTTCATTTGGCTTTTTGTGACTTTTCACCCCAAATCAAATATGTTGATTCTCTTTTGTTTAGAGTCTTCTTAGCTACCATGAAGTTGGTAACTGGACCATGCAAGGATTTCCATGTTACAAGCAAGTCATTCACTTCAATGAGACTATTTGTGGACTAGTACTGCTCATGTGGTGTGTAAATAGAGAATGATATGGCCCTTCATTTATAAAAATGTACCAATCAAATGGGTAACAGAACTTAGATAAACACTCCTCTCAATATTTTCCTTCTATCAAGAAATTACGAAGTTTGATGTGCAGTTTTCTGGTCCTGGAGGAGGCACCAACTAAGATATCTCAAAAGTAATTACACTGTTTTCATACAGCTTGTTTGTTGTGGCAAATGAGCAGATGCTACTCAACTACCAGAATAATAAGGTTTTGATGTTATTATCTGATCTAGAACTGCAATAGACATAAAAAATTCTGTATAGGTGGTTTACTGCAGATTCAGTCCCATTATTTATAGAGAAATCTGAGTTTAGTGATCTGGAGGTATAGCACATTCATTGCTCACCATGCATTTCCAATTATTTGGGCTTACATGTCTCATGTTAGAAGTGATTGTATATATTTCAGTATTTAATATAATCTCCCACACTGATAATATTTTCATAGCAGCTGTTATAATAAGTATTCTGTTAACCTTGTAGGACTCTGGCAGCTCAGTTTATAGCCAGTCTGCTTCTCTTGAGTGTTTCACCTGAGTTTCAAGTGTTACTCTTGTTTTAATTCAAAGTCTCTTAAGACTTCCTCCTAAATAGAAACTTGGGAGTTAAGATGGACATTTTTTTCACTCCTCAAAAGAGGATGATTCTTATGGCTGGCCTGATCCCTAGAGCACACGTGGCCAGCAAAACACACTGCATCTGGTCTAAGTAAATTCTTGCAGGTTTCCAAAGTAGATTACTCCTGACTAAGACCTTAAACCATCTCACAAGTATTAACTGTTTTTTACAGAGTAGGTTCTGATCTAGGGCAGACCAACAGCTGTTCTATCACTTTGAGTGAAATGATCTACTTGAAGCAAGGGAGGAGATGGGGGTCTGCTGAAGAGGTGATATTTCTTAGCTGCTGTAGATGGGTGATGTTGGGGGACAGAGCAAAGCTGCCAAGATTGATGGAATGGTGACCTGTGCCAGGTACAGTGCCAGTGCTGAGAGATGATGACACCTTTAAAGAAAGGTTCTACTGCTAAATGCCAGGAAAAAGCAATTCTGTAATAGACAAGCAGAGTACAGAGTGGCTTCCTTGTTTTTTGTTATTGTCCTAGCCAGACAAAAAGTGTTTCTAGCCTAGGCATGCTCTCTACACAGACATCTTAAGTCAGGAACCCCCACTTAGATTACAGGGGTCCTAAACATGCTTCAGCATGGCTAACGGAAATGCCAAAAGCTAGATTTATTGACACTGTTTCTGTCATTGAACTTATACCTTCGGAAAAGTGTATTAGCTTTTCAGTGTCTGCTATGTCAAATCTTGAACAAGAGGAAAGTGGACATTACTGAAGATGCAAGTTCTTGAGCCAGCATCGAGGTGTGTTCAATGACAGCACAGGCAGGTCAGAGAAGTGAGGTCTTGAAGTTAGTTCTGATTCATCATGGGATACTTTCAGCTGCATCAAAACTAGCTCTTAGTCCTCTGCTCATTAATGAAATATAAAGGCATGAGGGCACAAGACCCCAAAACACAAGGGAACATCAGTACCATGTTGTACATCAGCAAGTTCCTGCAGTTGCTGAGTTTGAACAGGACATTTTGAAAGTGTACAAAGGTCAGATACTATTCCCAAAGTTGCACTTAAAATCTCTGGGGAATTATGATTAAAAGCAATGTTCTCAGGAGACATGACTCTCTTCAGCTTCATTAAGCGAGCAGGTTCATAACTTGTAGTGGAAGTTTGATCCTGACTAGCAGAGGGAGCTGTATATGAGAATTAGGCCTTAATCTGTTTGGTTCACCAGCTGTATGGCTCTTCTGATCACCTGACTGAAAGTGAGAGAAGGATCTCACACACAAAAATCTGAATTAGTCCATACATTCCTGGAGAAGATTAGCATAGAAAGAGAGAGGAGCAAACTTTACCTACAAACTATTTGGTACTACTCTAAAGGGATACACCTTAAAGTAGCTCCTTATCATTCTCCATTAGCTTTCTTAAAGTTGAAACATTGCATAAACATTAAAAAAATAACCCAAATTATGTATATAATTTTCTTCAAAGAGTGTGGTGTTGTGGAAAATTAAGAAGCCTAGCACCACTCTTCACAGATGAAAAAACATATACCATTTGAAGTGTGGGTCCCTGAGGACTGTCAGGTACCATATATTCATGCAACCTTCTGGGCTCATTTGTTTCCTTATTTGAGTAGTTTGGCTTATGGCCATTCAGAAAAAGCACTAAATAAGAGCAACTTATGTAGTCAATTATATACAACACTAAGATAAAACACATGTATACAAAATAAGGAATTTAAACGTATATAATCATCTTTACCAAACAAAACAAGTAGCAGGAGATTCAATCCAGGTGACAATTATCTGGCTCAGTCAAATTATATGTTATGGCAGCTTCCAATTTCTTTAAACTAATTACAATGGTGGTGATATAATATGCCTGTGATGTTGCTGTCACAGAAGATTACTCTTGCAATAATGGGATTAATACTTTTTCCTCTCTTTCAATTTCTAAATGTCAAGTAGGCAGGAGTTAATAATTTTGCTAAGTAATACAGATTTTGTGGGGAATAAATTGGGTTACTTGTCTGATGACATCATAACATCGTAACATGTAAATGTTATTATGCAAAGTATGGTGCTTAATGCCTAGATGCTTCTCCATGAGAACCATATTCTGCTTAAATGACGTATTGCCTATGTTATTTCTTCTATAACATATGCACTAACATAAAAGGTTTTGGTTTGACAATGTGATTACAAGACAAAAGTACTTGATGAAGAAGTAAAAAACATACCTGTGAATACTATTAAATGGGAATGGATTTTAGAGCTCTGGGTCCTTTAGACAATGAACACTCTTCCTGCACAACAGTCACATTTAATATCTATGAAGGTTAACAGGGTTGCCTTAATTTATATGGCATCAAGATAGACTGTGAAAACTGCATAACTCTAACTACATTTAAGATGTTTGCCTAGTTACAAATCTAAAACTTCTGAACGCGTTCAGAAGGCATAAATCATGCAAAGGCTGGTTTTGCTTGTATCAATAAATTACTATATTAAACTAAACTAAGTTTTGGGTTGGTTATATCATCATATCCACTCCAGTAAAATAGAAATTAGGAGAATTACCCTCCCTCACCAAATCGTCGTCAGCATCGTCGTGGCTAGGCTTCACGAACGAAGCTCCAGGGAGGGCTCCATCCATGCTCCTCCTCAGCGCCTTTTCCAAGCGCGCTGATAAAAAGAGGATAGCAGATAGCACCCTCGAGCCTGCACTAGGGATTTTTTTAGGTGAGACACAGCATGCGCAGAGCTGGACCCACCCTTTAGTCCTAAGGTTCATCTGCCAGGGCCTAGCAAGCTTGGACACTGGCAGCGAGGTCCTTAGGATGGAGGTTTAACCTCT
>VWZO01005025.1:278421-380874 GCA_013396975.1 Bucco capensis
GATTACTGTTTATTAAAATTTACATTTATTCCTTGCCCTACGATATAATCCAGATTCTATCTGGATGTTAAAAGCATTTGGGGCCTGCTGAACTCACCAGGAGGCAGGAGATTTCTGAGCACTCAAGACAAGTAAGGCTCATCATTTACCAAGGAGATGGAAGCTATGCTTTAATGAGTTCTTGATTATTGCTTACACACAATACACATGCTGATGCACAGAGAAGATATTTATTTCCATGACAATGAACAACACCCCATATATTTTGAAAAAACCAAGTCACCACAGTTTCATTCAGGTCTGCCTCTTGTCCTGGCTAAGTGCAAGAAAGAGAAGCATCCTGAAAATCCATTTGGAAACCTTATGGCAAGCATTTGAAGGTAGTGATAGAAACATTTCCAAGACATGCATCTTGGTGTTATTGCTTTAGAAATCTCCCCCAGTCAGGTTTCTGTACGTGGGAGTGATTTCTGATTTTCTTGATCAGAAAGATTTCTTACAGCACTGGCTTCAGTTTTACCATTCTCAGACTCCATAAGTAAGTACAGGTGTGTATGCAGGAGAGACAGGCTAAAAGCTAGAGTTGCAGTTTTGGTTCACAGAAGCTCTGGTCTTATCTGCATTCATCATTGCTTTATTCACACTTAGGAACGTGACTCCCTCTGTTATAGTTCTGCACATCCGTTGAAGTGACTGGGGTGACAAGACCCCAGGAAACTATCAGCCCCTGTATGCTAACAGCCAGAAAAGGTCTTCCCTTATATCTTCTGTCCCTCACCACCTCCTCTCTCAGCCTACTTCTCATATATCTCTTCCTTTGCATTTCCGTATGGTTGCTATTAGTTCCCCATTTCCTTCCTCTCTCCCTCATAGTATCTTTGTTTTTTAGATGTTGGAAGGGTCAGGTAACTGAATTAGAACTGTCAAATCCACCCATATTGCATAGTCATGATCTTTAACCATGAGATGTGTTTGTTGTGTCTTTCCTCTGTACCTTTTCCCAGTTACTCAGTCTCAGATCAGACTTTCAGGGTGGAACTCATCTTTCCAGACTTCAAACATGAACCTCTGAGCCAGCCTCCCGTGGTTCTGCCTTATAGTGGAAAGAAATAGGTACTTGGAGACATAGAATCCTAGAATCCTAGAATGGGCAGGTTGGAAGGGACCCTAAAGATCATCTAGTTCCAACCTCCCCACACTGAGCAGGGATGCCAATCACTAGACCAGGTCACCCAGGGCCACATCCAGCCTGGCCTTGAACACTGCCAGGGATGGAGCATCCACAACCTCTCTGGGCAACCTGTGCCAGTGCCTAAGCACTCTCCGGGGAAAGAACTTCCTCATAATCTCCAATCTAAATTTCCCCTCCTTCAGTTTATATCCATTCCCCCTTGTCCTATCACAGTCTGACAGCTTAAAAAGTCTCACCCCTTCTGTCCTATAATCTCCCTTTAGGTACTGGAAAATTGCTATAAGATCCCCTCAAAGCCTTCTCTTCTCCAGGCTGAACAATCCCAACTGTCTCAGCCTGTCTCCATAGGGGAGGTTCTCCAGTCCTTTAATCATCTTTGTGCACCTTGATTCACCTTATGCATTTTAGATTCCTTCTTTTGGATGAAGCTACTTGTATCTTGGAAGACCATCTTTCTTTCTATTGACTAGAAGGGTAGCCCAGATAACTAGCTCACCAGTTCATAGACCTATTTGAGATACTTAAATTTGATCAGACAGACATGTAATTGTCCTATCCCATGTATTCCGGAATTATTCCATATATTCCAAAGGGAGATTGAAATAGGGAGATGGTGAAAACCACAATTCCAGCTCTAAACCAAAAGAAACCAAAACCAAAACCCAAGCCAAAACCAACTATCTACTGTAGCATGTTTTTAATGCAGATTGTAAGTTGGTAATTTGTATGTTATACATAAAACTAAGTTCTGACAAAATCTAAATCAACAGAGACTGTAATCCCCAAAATTACCTAGTAGAAAAAAATGATTACACTACAGGTTTGTCTTGATGCTTTAGGTATTAGAGCTGCCACTCTTTGTCCACTTTCTAAACACTGAAGATTAGATTTATGTCCCTACCCTATGGAGGTGAGGAATCATAAGAAAAATAAGCATGCTGATTCACTTTAAAAGTATGTGCCAAATAAAGCCTTAAATCATTTTATGCAGCCTGTCATTCAAACATATTTGACTGTCATCCAAATTGTTGGAATTGTCTTTCATACAGAAAAGAAAAAATCTGTTTATTTTTAGGATAATTGGAAAAGCAACAGATTATCTTCACATTAATGAATAGGTCAAGTTGTTTTTACAAGCTTAATAATATTTTCCATTGTCCTTCCTTCCTTAAACTTATGTTCACTGCTTAATCATTCACATTATTTTTTTGCATTTGGGTGAGTCATGAAGTGCACATTACAGTGATAAATATGTCATCTCCACTTCCTTTTAGTGTTAACTCAGTAGTGTGATTCATGTCATAAACCTATTTTACTCATTCTATCCTTTGTTGTTCATAATCTTGACTGTTATCCTCCACAGTAGTGCTGGAATCACATGTTGTTACTTAAAAGCTAACATAGAAGTTTTATCTGCTTTACATTTTATAACGTCAGTCTGGTACTTTTTTCTATTACATCAATTATTCACATGGAATCACAAATGTCATCGTAATGTGAACTGAAGAAACTCATTTTGTGTATGAAGGTGATATTTCCCCTATATGATATTTAATTGATTTATTTGTGTTAATTAAATATTGTAAAGGATATTTAAGAAGCTTTTCCTGTCTTTTACAGCTTTTAAGCTCAGCTGGGATTGCTCTCTAGTGCCATGTTATAAAATTGGCACACCCTGTGTGTGTGGCCCAAACAGAATCACACTTGGGGCTTGCTTGCCCCACATAAGAGACTATACCTATATTCATATCATCCCTGAACCCTGGACTATGTACTTTGCTTCTCTGATTTCAAGTGGCAAATAAATTTGTAATTGTTCTGAGACTGTAGCAGTTGATGATCCTGACTGAGAGCAATTACGTGTGTGTCATTAAAGGACCGTGTAGCCGAGACGTAATACTCTAAAGATAGTAATACATCATGATGTGTGCTTCTGACTGAACTGTAAGGGAACAGAAGATCTTCCTTAAGAGGAAGTTACTGGAAAGTTAAAAAAGTAACACAACATGAGTTGTTTTCTATGCAATCGTTTCAGAACTGCGAGGCTCCATCTTGAAATTAAATGATTGATTCACTGTGCTTCTGAGCTCAGAGGAAAACAGAACGATTAGAAGTCACTGGTGAATGATGAGGTGGAGAGATAATAGCGAGACCTCTTGGAATTGAGCACAAAAGCACACACACAAGCTGCAGGAGTCTCCAAAAGTCAAAAGACAACCTTATTCAGCCTCCAGCCTTGGAAAAGACATGCAAGTGCAGAGATTGTTTCTTGAAGCTACAGGAGGTGCTTGCTTGCTTGCTTTTTTTTTTTTTTTAAACAAATAATTGCAAATAAAATACTTTGCCCAGTGGCAACCAATAGCCAGTGGGCTCTCTTTCCATTCAGGGCTGAATACAGGCCAGATTTATTTGTCATGGGCTTTGCAGGGAGTTATACATAAAACTGAGTTCCGACAAAATCTAACTCAACAGACACTGTAATCTCCAAAATGATTTCTTAACATTGTTAAGAAATAGGGACAGCAATGAGCAGCAGGAGGGTTGTGGTGGTGAAGGAGACTGGGACACTTCCTAAACTGGCTTCTCCCTGCTAAGGCTTTATCTGTTGCTCAAATGGGACAAGACCTATTGAATGCAAAACTGTGAACTAAACTGAACAGCCCTAGACAATTTTTTGCTCCAGCTCTAGACCAAGAAATTGCTTGGCAAATTGAGTGCTGTCTTTTTCACTCATGCAAATGACAATCTTACTATTAACTTCAGTGGGTCAAGACATGTCTGTTAATTAAAGCACCTACTGGAACTTGCTCTTTAAATGTTGTGTTTGACCGTGGATCTTTGAATGTCTTTGGTAGTCATCTCATTCACGATGTTTAAACAGCAGTAAAACTTAATTTTCCATCTTCATTCAAGGATGGATGTTGGAGTATCTTCTGACATAATTCAAATTTCTGTGAGCAATTTTAAGATTAAACAGGGAGGTGGTGTACTACTTGAAAAGCTGCTTTCCTTGGAAATCTGATTTGTAGCATAATGTTGAAGCAAGACACCAGGACTATCTAAACACTCGCTTTCTTCTTTGCTATAGTAATCAGCTGAGAACTAGTGTTATGGTTACATGTTCTGGTACAGCTCACCTATCTGGAACTTTTTCTTTTTTCTTTTTCTACCAGGATGACCAGTGCCTGCTTAACCTAGTTTCAGAGGAGCATGGTGTGCAAAAGCTGCTTCCATACCTACAAGCTAAACGGCCCCTGCAACACTTTGCTGGCCTGTCCTAGATCCATCCTTACTGTGGCAGGCTGTGCCTCCCTCCCTCACTCCCTAGGTGGGGATGTGGGTTCCCTCATCCATGACCTCGGTTGCTCTGGCACTCAGCCACTACTCTGCAGCAGGTCTGGCTGCATCGATCTGATGTCTGCCAGAAGCCACCCTTCAGCAGCCATGCCTGGGCAGTTAAGCACTGTGACTGAGAATGGCTTCTCCCAAGCAAAATACAACCTATGCACAGGATCAGAATGCTTAGGGAGAAAAATGTCAAAACGGGACGAGACAATGTCTCACTCAATAGGTAAGCAGGCCTAACTCTTCCTTGGACCCCCCCTTTCTGGATGGAAATGCCTCTGAAGCACTTTCCTTAGCTTCAGAGCACTTATCTTTTTTTATAATCAGGCAGCCCCTCTGTTTTCTGTGTCCACAAGCTCTTCTTGCCAAGCTGATCTGCTGAGGAGACTAATGGACACTGGAAATATTCCTCTGACTGCCCTGCTTCGTATACTGCATGCTTCACATCAGCATGAGAGAACTCCCTGGTTCTAAAATTAAACTGTCTATTAACAGGCTCATTAACTGGGACACTGAGCTAGCAAATCAGATGCACACGACTTGCCTGGCTGTGCTGCCTTCAAGCTCTGCCCTCCTGCAAATATGTGCTCTTCCCTCCGAGTCCACCACAGGTAATTTTGGCTGTAAGTACTTGTAGGTGGCTAGCTATCTACTTGTATGCTGCTCATTGCACTGGTATTCTGGGGAAAACTCTTGAAGTTATTGTCTCCTTGCTGCTTTGACAGACCATGCCATGAGAAAGGGATGTGTAATATTCAAAAAAGTAATGAAGTGCCTCCCAAGATCACTTGAGTCAATTTAGAAACTGCTTAGAAATCCTTTTGTTTCATGTTTCATTTAATTCTTAGTTGACAACAGACTATATATTCTATAATTTGCACTCAAAGAGTAATCTGTAAAATGTTAATAAATGCAGATGGGTCTTTTTAAGTACTATATATATATAATAAACAAATTACTTGTGTATTTTAAAATTCTGGTCATTAAATATGAATGGCATTATCTAAAGACATAATCTAGGGATTTTTTTTCTTAAAAGCAGTGACTATTATCTTGGTTCAGGAAGTAAATTAAGTACTTCAGAATGTAGGCTGTCTTTCTGAATATAGAAAAAAATGGGTGGGACAAATATTTTCTGCATCTTGTATTACTTGTAGGGAGTAGTTGCTTTCCTCACGTCATTGCAGGTGATATAAACATGTCATTACTTGTTTGTTGGGATACAGGCTAGAAACAATCTGATTATTTATTTAATATATGCCCTTCCTGATGGATCTTAGGTTTCTGTCCCATGAATTTAAGAGTTACTCTCAGCTTTCAGGCTATGAGTTAAATCTCAGCCCAACAAATGTCAATGGGAGATTTGCCATTACGTTAATTGGCATCAGGATTTCACTCAATGAATATTTCTTGGAGAAAATCTTAAATAGTGTATTAAAATCAAATGACAGAAATCTCAGCTTACAAATATGTAAGTCATTCATTTCTGTCTTAATTGTAAAATGACTTGGTCAATACCCAGAGGCAGAAGAATGTTTAGAACTCTTATTTGCTGTTAAAAATTCACCAACTCACGTCTAGGACAGATTTTGTTTTTACTAGGAGAGAAACAGACTACAGATATTTAGCTTGTGACATAGCTATGATTCATTTTAGACCATGCATCAGCCTAGAGTAGATGGCTTAAGCTGCCAATGTCAAAGCCTGGTTACCTTAGAAGCCCTTCTACTTGTGCTAGAAGGTTATGCATCATGCTACACCTAATTGTGCATAAGGTTCTGTGGACAGCACAACACGCAGGTGTTTTTCCTAACAAAATAGGTAAATACGTTAGCCAAGGATCTGTATCTTAAAAAGCTTCAGTGCTCTTCAGCTAAAGAAATTCAATTGTGACTTGACAGCATGAAGATTAGTAACTTCTTAATTCACCCAACAACAGCATCTCCAATTTGGAGCTTACATAAATAACACTGTAGCCTATGTGTGCCTACACAATGCTTCACAGATGCAACCTCCTTGCCATTAGGCTTTCAATTGGAGCAGCAAGAAAAGAATAAAAGCTCACTACAAAATTTTGCCCACAAGAGCAAGCTGGGCTGATTGGAGTGGTGAAGGGAGTGTTCATTGCAGCACTGAACCCGTGCAAAACTGGCTTGAAGACAACTTCCTTTTCGTCCAGTTCTGGAACCCTGTTGGGGCTGGTGTACAGCAGAGAATTTACAGGCTAGTGCAGATGCCAGCAGTCTCAAATGGGCTGCTTTAGTGCCCAGGATTACTGGGGCATAAAGGAACAACAAAGCCCTTGCTCTTTGACTGTCCTGTGCCGAGAGCACAAAGCAAGGGAGCGACAGAAAATGTTTGTAGTATATGAGGTTTTCACTGCTCTCGGGGAATATCTTTGTGTCCAGCTCCTCCAGGATCCCAGACTCATGTGGATCTGTCCCAGGTTACCAGTGCACAGGTTTTATAGTTTTGGGGAGACAGCTGAAGTGCTGCAGATTACATTTTAAAGATGGGATGCTGACAAACTAAGTTCAAAGTCTTAGGAGGGCCCTTCCAAGTGGCAGCTCTCCAGGGCTGGACAGTTATAGCAGTAACTTCTGTAAATCTTTTCAGAAGCTCCTTGGGCTTCAAATACTTCCAACATTTCATCATTCCTTTTGAACAGGGAAAATTGCCCAAACCCTTTTTGGAGGCCAGCATAATTATACCCTCAGAAAATAATAATAATAAAAAAGTTTAAAAAACAGAACACTGCAGCTCACAATACATGATAGAGTTATTTAATTCTCACAGTAAATATTGGGAAAAATGTTAATACAATAGCTTTCTTAGATGCAATACTGTAAATTTATGTCGATGCAAGTAAGTGCAAAAGGAGCTTTTAAGAAATTAGTCTGAAACTTTTCTTTGTAGACAGAAAATAACTTAATTTTAGTTATAAACTTCTCCCAAGCTGTGTACATGTCTTACAGTACAGTATGCATTGCTTTATTTAAACTTGTCTCAAAACCAACTGGCTGAAATATTTGTGTTGCTTTCTATCTGTTACTTTATCCTGTATCATATTTGCTTGCTACTGCTGTCCCTGTTAATTAGCATTCTGGAATATTTTGGAGGAAAGAAATGTGAATACAAGTGTTAAAGAAGTCTCTTCTATCTACAGCAATCAAACTAATCACATCATTACAGCCAGAGCCCCACAGGAGAGCTCAGAAGACAGTGTGAGCTATATGTTCACTCAGCTGGATTCCTCCATGAATGATTCAAATAAAGTATCACTTGTTTAAAAACGAAAACTCCAATGAACTTTACAGTAGATCCTCCAATGAAGGCATGCTTTTTTTTTCTGCTGAGCCTAAAGTCATCATGATAAAATTTATCATACTTCCTCTCGTATTTCATGTATAACAAAACAAAACCAGAGAAATCATATGGAATCTGGAACAACTTTACATGGATTCAGAGGAAGAAGAAAATCAAACTGATGAAGAATCAAAAAGAAAATGAAAGGAAATATCAGTCTTGCAAATTGAAGAGATGTGATGCACTGTGTTTGGACCCTGTTACATCTCAGACTCTTCGAACATCTTTACTTGGCAAGGCACTGCACTGCCTATCACTTTTATTTTTTACACTGAAGCATGATGAAGATGATTTTGGTGTTCACAAAATGTCTAAATTGACACAAAGTCATGTCTGTTTCCTACATGGATAAAAGGAACCAGATTTAGTGCCATTTCTTTATAACACCCTAATTGAACACTCATATAAATGTGCTGCTGGATTTATACCAGGAAGTTTTTGGTAAGGTGAAAATGATAAAAAATGAAGACCCAAAGGACTACTGACTGGATATGAGAGATGTTTCCTGAAACATAAACTGGTGCAAATTCATAATTTCAGTTTAAGGAATATCTTTTGGTTTCTACTTCTAGGCTTGATCTTACTAAAAAGAGAAACATGCTATCCAGGAGAAAACAGACTGTAACTGGAAGAGACAGGTGCAGCTGTGGTGCTGGCATGGTTGCCATTTCAGGGCTGGGGAAGAAGGCACAAGGCCAATGGGAATGAATCTGTTCCAGGCAAAGCATGTGGGAATTGGAGGATGGAGCTGAAGTGAAGGAGGAGAAGAGCAGCTGTAGCAAAGAACAGGGCCAAACAAGAAGAAATCAACCTGCCTTAATTTTAAGAAGCGATGAGTTATATATTTGGGCTTTTTTTCTGGGTAAAGAAATTGTATGTGCTCCTCTGAACTAAAAAAGGCATGTTTAACAAAGTGTCAGCATGGCTTGTGTAGCACCTGAAAAACCGAAACCTCTGTTTACAAGAGGAATACTCAGAGAGCCAAGGTGTAAGGGCCTGTAAGGAAAAAGGAGCTTTGCCTGCCACAGTACTTAAATACTGAATCACTTCCAGTATCCTGTGCCAGATAATCATTCTGGTGCATGTAAGTTCTACCAATATCATCTGATACATCAAGAGGCAAGCAGGTTACATCAGTCATCCTGATCTTATCAGAACACAAACCCCATGTCTCTGGTTTTTGCATTCATTGCATCATTTCCCAACCTACTTTTCTTGTGTTCCCTTCACAATGAACTTTTCCATTCATTGCCTGTTAATTCCTCGATGCAATCTGCATGTCCCAGCATAAGTCCTTTGGTTTATTATCTGCCACCTGAGCATAACCCCAGAATTTGTTTAGTTGTCATTCTGGTAGCCTGAAGGCTGTTTCAGTCATGAAGAGAGAAATTCAGTTGCCTAACTTGGGTACCTGGTGCTATCAATGTCACCCATCAGAGCTGACAACTCAAAATCTGTGGGTGACTTACACTCTTATAAAGTAGCAGGCAGAGACAAGGGCAGATGGCCTTTGGTTCATGTGAAAAGACACAAGATTTGGGTAACTGGATTGATCATCAGTGGCTGATCATAAACATATTATTGTGCTGTCAAAGGTTCAGCTTAAATGTAAACCAATATTTTCATGCCTATTTGCCCTGGTTTGAGTTAGAACAGAACTAATTCTGCTCTGTGGTTTTGGTTTTTAGCTAAGTGTCTTCTAAGTAACTGTGCTTTCTGAAGTTAATAGCATGTTTTCACAGTGTCTGCTTCTACTAGTGCTAGGACTTGATGTTTAGAGTTAGTACCAAGGATTGGTATGCAGACCAAGGTCACTGCTAAATCTTGTGAACTATATTGGAGGGTGCAGTGTTCAGAGCTGCACCTGTGGGGAGGAAGCAGACAGGACAAGTGACCCTAAACTGACCAACTAGATATTTCATTCCATATATGTCATATTCCCTTTCTCTTTCCTTTGGGAAGGGAGAGGGGTTAGCAGTGAGCACCTGTCACTCATTTAGTGGCCAGCCCAGCCATAACCCTTGACATTGTCAACTTTTCCTGGTGCTGTACATCTCTTCTTCCAGGCACAGTCTGAAAATCCCTTGTGGTCTCCTGTGGCCCCTGGTGCCATAACTGTGCCCACAGCAGAGGGAGCATTAAACTCATNATCTCTTCTTGAAGTCTGTTCTCAAAAAAGCAATTAACAAGTAATTATGCTCTACCTCATCTCCAGCTCATGTAAATGAATCTCAAGTACAGGAAGCTAGAGTAACATTCAGGATTGTTATTTACACACTTACTCATTTATCATATTAAACATATGCATCATTTAGTTCCTAAGCTTGGGTTTCAGTAGCCATGGAAACCGAAGGAGACTAAAAATGGTACCACTTACTTCCTTTTTCATTTACTGATCTTGAAAAGAATTCCTGAATCTGCAGTCCTGTATTGAATTTCATGTGCAATTGCTTCCAATCTAATTTTATGTCAAATAATGCACATAACAAACATTTTCAGGTACCTCATATTTTAGCATTTTTTATTAAACTGAGGCAATGATTCAACTGTGGTACTGTTTCATTGCCCTTAAAAAAATTGCTTTCCTTGGTGACTCTGTCCACCCTATGAGTAGATGTTTTCATATACTGGGTTCCTACTTTATACTCCTACCATTCTGTACTGCTTGCTACACATACCCTCCTTGGCTGCTGCTGAGGCTTGCAGAAGGAAAGAGACAGTAAAGTACTGATGCTAGAAAAATACTTAGCACCTCAAAGCTGTTTCTATGGCAACTGAGGCCTACAGAAGTACTAGAACATGTATGTAATCTCATGTAGTTTTGCAAATGCTGATCATTATAAAAATGCCATATTATACAACTATTTTTTCTGTTAAACTTCCTAGACATACATGAAAATGTATTTTTAGGAAAAGACTTCTTTTGATATGATGACTAATTAATTGCTTGATTATGATTTGGGGTTATCAATTGCCATGCTACACTACTACTGGATTTACAAAATTAAATTATGTTAACATTAAAAAAAGGCAATGTTAATCAAACATACTCAAGTATGTTATATTGAATAACTTATGTTTTAATGAAATGTGAGCACCTAGGATTAAAAACGGCCTTTATTTTTCTTAACAGTATTGTAAGTATACAAATCTAGTTAAAAAAATCAACCTGTACATACCATTCTTCACTGAACACCACACCTGGATTAAGATCTCTCATAGAACTTTCTCTGCTTTGGGGTGTTTTTCTTACAAGCTCTTTTACCACTGTTATCCTCAGTTACCATGATATGACATAGAGTAATGGGTAATCCTCATAGAGATTTGTCTGGAAATCAAGACACAGAAGATACCAAGTGGTATCTTCTACTATCACAAGCACTGCATCAGAAATATATCTACATGTTAAAAGCAAAAGACTTTAAAAACATCAAGCTTTTGTTTTATAAGTGTAAAGCAAAAGTGACATCCAGTGGCCTGCAAATCCAGACAGAATGTTTGGAGTTCCTATTACAAAAGCACTGCAGAATTTGTCAAAAAGAATTTCATCTTCTTTGCTGACTTCCATGAATTTACTCTTCAGTAGCCTCTTTTATAAAGTTAAAAATCATTGTGCTAGACTGGTGAACAAATATGGTTTGAACACATAAGATTCTCAATTACCACTGCTGCGAATAAAAAAAACATTTAAAGATTGCATATAAAGTCAAGGTGAAAGGTTAACTTCACAAGGATTTGAATACTTCATTCTTGACATTGAACCTAAGGAATGCTTTATAATTGCCTTCTAAAATTAGATTAACACGAGTGTAGACATTTTATAGGCAATTTTATAAATGCAAGTAAATAACAAGCCTGATAAGATGTGCCTTCTGGCTAAACATTCCCCAAACCACTCTGCAAAGACATCCTGAGTCCACAACATGCTAATCATCTCCTAGGACATGATAAAGCCCCATGGGAGGCAAAGTCCTTCTGTGAAGTCCTTTCTTAGCAAACCAACAGCTCTGAGCAAAGTTGAAGAGCCACTCAAATGCAAACACAGTGATAGGAGTGGAGTTTGCCCATGGAAAGGAGTGAAGACCATCAGCATCCTGAAGCCAGGACAGGCAGGGAAGCACTAGGCATTTTGGACACCCAAACTATTTTGCAATTTGCTCTTCTCTTGCCTTCTTAAGTGAGATTGATTTCAGATGGATAAACCTGCCCATATATGTCTGCTGATATACCTCCATCCAGAACTGCTCACAGAGGGTTTTTTTCTATGAAAAGATTAGACTTAAGCAGTTTACAGTTGCTGGAACTCTGACTTCTGGTACTAAAGCCTATCAATACACACAGTAAATCCCAGAAAAATAAATGGGAGAAGAGAAAGAAAAAAAATACAATCACAAGGTAGTTGTACACACAAGGAAATGAACAGTAAAAGATGATAATCAAAAAGACAGGAGCAAGAAGCATTCCAATGGAGGAAAGCTTATGCAGTTGCTTTGTCCCTTTTCCTGGAGCAACCCCTAGTAACAGGAAGACTCTACAAATACC
Source organism: Bucco capensis (assembly GCA_013396975.1). Taxonomy (NCBI): domain Eukaryota; kingdom Metazoa; phylum Chordata; class Aves; order Piciformes; family Bucconidae; genus Bucco; species Bucco capensis. The sequence continues at coordinate 290,867 of VWZO01005025.1, forward strand.
ACCATGAAGCCACTTTTTTCTCTTAGTAAATCAAGACCTGAGGTAGCTATTTTTTCTCGCGAGCTCTCCCCCTTAGAGTGATCTAATCATCATAGTGGAGACAGTTTCAAAGAAAAACAGACCGTCACATCCATTTTCACTTAGGATTCAAATTCACTGAAATGAGAAGACCTGTCTGTCTTAAACAACTTTTAAAAACAGTTGATGAAAAGTCAGTAAAACTAACTTTGTTGAGGTCTTTCAAGGGCAAGGGGCTCTAGAATACACACATTTTGAGCAGCAACAATCTGGATCTGTAGATACTGCCAATCAAATATCACATGAAAGGAGCGTGGTAAGGAAGTGAGAACAGCTAAAGAAATATGAATATTCTTGATCCTTCCAGCTTGTGCCTTTTTAGCAGAAACATTCAGCTGCAGACTCAGAGGACTTGAGAAGCAGCTGAACTGGGGCTGGTGGATCCTTTCCTGGCTTGTGCAGTAATGGGAGCCTGAGATGCAATGGTTCTGCAGTTACCAGCACAGTCACATCTGCTGAACAGGAAGCACATTTGATGAGGGATTGGTGCTTTTCCATCATAAAAAAATAAATCACAGTTCCCTCTCCACGGACACAGCAATCAGGCACCTCTGTAATCCACCCTTCTGTTGATGCACAGTCTTGTCTAGGTATGTTTCATTGGCAATATATAGATTCATAAAGGTTAGGAAAGACCTCTAAGATCATCAAGCCCAAGTACTGACTCAACTCCACCATGTCACAAAGTGCCACATCTACAAGTTTTTTTAGCACGTTCAGGTTCAGGGATGGTGACTCCACCACTTCCCTGGGAAGCCTGTTGCAGTACTTAACTATTCTTTCAGTGAAGAAATATTTCCTAACATCCAACCTGAACCTCCCCTTGGTGCAACTTGAGGCTGTTTCCTCTTGTCCTACTGCTAGTTACCTGGGAGAAGAAACTGACATCCACTTTGCTACAACCTCCTCTCAGGTAGTTGTAGAGAGAGAGAAGGTCTCTCCTGGGCCACCTCTTTGGACTAAACAACTTCAGCTCTCTCAGCCACTAATACAAAGCTAAAAGAGGAAAGAGAGTTTAACTAGGACACAGCCACCAAATCTGGCACTGCTCCCTTTGAATATTTTTCTAAGGATTTTGTCTATATGAGTTCTGAGCACAAATGCCAAATGACATTCAGAAGAAAAAAGATTAAGCTGATAAAACTGTGCAGCAGACTTTTTTTCTACTATTTTGGCTGCCTGTGACACACAAATTACATTTTTTGCTTGATTAAAATGAAAGGAAGTAGAAGCAGGTACTAACTTTCCTTTTTTAATTAAATTGATTAAAAGGACCATCTGGGTGTTTGTCCTTTTGTTTCATATTTCACTAGCCAAATGGGTTCTCAGAAGAGATGTGCTGCAAGATAGGATATCTCTAATGAGGTAGCAATTTTTTTGGTAGGTATCTTTTCACTTTATCTGGGTGCCTCATTGTTAATAGTCTCCTCTGCCCAGGCAACTGTGTCTATGATAGCAGAACAACATGTTCCCTTCACTACAGCGTCTGGAGTTATTTTATGTCCAACCAGAGATAAAATGTAGGCTACTCAAAAGGAACTTTCAAATCACCCTGTAAAAGGAAACTGCAGAGAGACAAGCTGTTGGCAAGCAGAGAGATGAAAGGGTTATGTTAAGGACTTATTGACCATATTTCTCTTTCATCGGGCTGGATTATGCAACCTGCCAGGTGCAGAATACTTGTAGTTTCTAAGAGCTGAGCAAGCATTACAGATATGTGCAGAGCAAATACCTTCATTTAAATGACACATTGGGAAAACAAAGTCATATTGCATGGAGGTCAGGATGTGAAGGGAACAGGTGGCAGATGCAGATATTTTTGAATGGTTCTTCCACACTTTGGAGCATGCAAAGGAAAAGATTTAATCTGCATTGTTACAGGGGTTGTGTATATTTCCCTGCCTTATTTAGACATATTTACTGAAAAGGGAGTGAGACCACTTGGTAATACTTTTTTAAGCCTAAGTATTCATGCAGGACAGGGCTGTGGGTAGCTGGAGACTGTCCCTGCTGCAGCATCACTCGAGCAGGGCCTGATGGTCCCAAGGGGCTGAAATGGGGTCCTGGGTGGTGGGCAGGGCAGGACAAGCCCTGGGGAGGAGTCAGGGACCCCTAAAATAAACAGTTTGCCCTGGATGCCTAACTTTCAGCTGGCTACATTTGAATGAGGTTAATCTCCCGTAGCAGATCTAGGCTATCAGGTGACCTCCTCGCTAGAGGTTTGGAAATCTTAAGTGCTTGTGCTTTCTTTACCCTAGTTCTTTGTCACTTGAGTGATTTGTGGCAGCCATCTGTCAGCAGATGTCCTTTGCAGAGAGTTCTGCAGCAAAAAGGAATTAAACACTTCAGCCGTCATCTTCTCAGCATCATCTGTTTAGATATTTCCTCCTGTTGGCACAGTAGTCCAAAGCTTTCTCTGCCTTCCTCTAACTATTAGTGCAATTACAGAAGGATTTCCTGTTCCTCCTTACAGCCATAGCCTTTCTGGGTTTTGCCTCCCTAATAGCATGCTGCTTTCTTGCTGTTACAGCCATGCTGGGGGTTCTAGTGTTGTTCCACACCTGGGTGGGTAACGGAGTCTTCTGCAGCACTGCTTTGCTCTCCTGTTCTCTGGCCTTTCAGCTGATTTGCTTCCTCTTGAGTTTACCTATCACCCTCTGAAGCTGGTGAAATCTGCTTATTTTGAGCATCTATTGCCCCATAGTGTTCCTCTTTTCAGAAAAGAAGGAACTCTGCAACTTCAGAAACAGCCCAGCCTGTCCCCACCATGATCTCTAAACTTGTTGAACAGTTAATCCTATTTTTCCGAGTATTTAAAGCACTCCCATCCTTTGGATTTTTTTGCTCAGGTTATGAAGTCAGCCAACAGCATCCTGGCTTGTATCAGAAGTATTGTGACCAGTAGGAGCAGAGAAGTGATCATCCTCCTGTACTCAGTGCTGGTGAGGCTATATCTAGAATCCTGTGTCAGTTTTGGGCCCCTCAGTACAAGAAGGACACAGAGGCATTAGAGTGTGTCCAGAGAAGGGCAGTGAGGCTACGAGGGCTCTGGAGAATAAGTCTAATGAGGAAGCTGGGGTTGTTTAGTCTGAGGAAGAGGATGCTCAGGGGAGCCCTTACCTCTCTCTAGAACTCCCTGAAAGGAGGTTGGAGTGAGATGGGGGGAGGTCTCTTCTCCCAGGTTAACAGTAAGAGGTCAAGAAGAAATGGCCTCAAAGTTGCATGAGGAGAGGTTTAGATTGGATGTTAAGAAAAAATTCTTCACAGAAAGGGTTGTCAGGCATTGGCCCAGACTGCCCAGGGAGGTGGTGGAGTCACCATCCCTGGAGGTCTTTAAGAAATGTATAGATGTGGTACTCAGGGACATGGTTTAGTGACATCCAGGTGATAGGTACATGGTCAGACTTGATGATCTTAGAGATCTTTTCCAACCTATAAATGAGTCTGTGATCCTGTAATTTTATCTATGACTGAAAGTATTGGAGCAAAAGAAGATGTTCAATATTTTAAGTTAAATCTCAATAATCAGAATTGGGGGGATAAATTTTAATTGTTTGTTTATATCCATAATATTATTATGTTTAGGACTACCATCTCTTATTTTGTCATTATAAGAAGCAGAGACAGTTCTTAAAAAACACTATTAATGATCCTGTGCAGATATCTTGTACAATGTTGACTGTCTAAAATACCCTTCTACACCACAAATAGTGTTTTAGCATTAGCTTCACTGACTTTCTGAAAAATTCACAATGCTTTAAAAGTTTAATAAACAAAAAAAGCATGATAAACAACAAATTACCAAATTATTGTTACAATTCTGTAGAAGCATAATTAGGAGCTAGGAAAAGATGAAAAACAATGGAGTAAGTAGAGGTTATTTTGTCTTATTTACCTCTTTTCATGGGCAAGCTGAAAAAAAACAAAAGATGTTCAGAGGGGAAGATAAAGCAATAGTTTTATCTCCTGCTCAGTCAAAAAAGAATAACAAGTAAATCGTAGGCTGATATTCCCCAAAGTGAGCAAAATTTGGGTCAGTATTTCTAAGTGCAAAAGTATGCTTTTCAAAAATCAATATTTTGATGAAAATAAAATTAAATCATTATTTTTATGAAAATAAGATCTCTAGTATTAAAATACTGACCAGAAGCAAAAATTCTTTCTAATATGCCATAAACTGTTTGCATCTGTAGATGTGCAATGGCAGCACTAAGTCATTCCAGATTTTTGCTTGTTTATTTTGGGGAATACTTTGCAAATGGAACTTGCACCATTCTGGGCAAAGATGAGACAAAGTATGCTCCTGGGATGCTCCACAAAAATGGTTTCATCCCTCACTGGAGAGAGATGCAGTGTTTAAAAAAGGCAAAGTAACAGATTGCTAAGGATTTTGCTCAGAAAGCATAGAGGGATGATGCACCTGAGAGAGGTTATCTTGATGTAAAGCAGAGAGAAGCTGGTGGCTGAAGAGCCTGGCATCTATTGCTCACAGTGGCAAGGGGAGCTGGAGCTGCAGCAGTGCTGTGTGCTGGCACTCCAGCTCCTTCTCCCAGAAAAAAGGAGCTTTCATTTAAACTGAGAAATGAGCCTCTGCACAACACAACAAACCAAACACAACTGTCTCAAGTGAGGCTATATTAAAGCATTGGAAATTTACCATGGTCCCATGATTTATCATTTTAATTGGAGTAAGACAGATTCCAGCAAAGATTACAGAGCAAAGCAGCAAGAAATGTATGGGGTGTTTTTTACCAGCTGTTATTAATATGCAGGATAGACAAAGAGCTAAGGTAGGGGCAAAACTCCTTTTCAGTGTAAATGTGTGCAGAAGAAGGGAAACAGGATCTTTCAGATTCAAACAATACTTAAGAAGCAAAACCATGTCTTTTCCACAGGCTTAATATGGCCACAGCCAGCCTTCCTTACCTCTTACAAGTTCCTGGGCTAGTGCTAGAGTAACTTCCCTCCACTTCTGGTTGGTGTATTTGAACAAGAGTTTTCAAAGAGTCATTCTTTGACCTTCCAAGGTGCTCCTCATTTAGTGTTTCTTTTTATAGCCAGTGCTGAGATTAATGAGGACCACCATCAAGCAGGAAAAAACAGAATGCAACTTAGTATGACTACTAGTGACCTTCCAGTACCTAAAGGGAACTTCCAAGAAGGCTGCAGAGGGCTTGTTTGCAAAGGCCTGCAGTGAAAGGACAAGGGGCAATGGTTTGAAATTGGAGATGAGTCGATTTAGACTTGATATTAGGAAAAAGTTCCTCCCCACAAGGGTGGTGGAACACTGGCCCAGGTTGCCCAGGGAGGTGGTTGAGTTCCCATCCCTGGAGGCATTGCAGGTGAGGCTTGCCAGGGCTCTGGGCAAGCTGCTCTAGTTGGGGATGTCCCTGCCCACTGCAGGGGGGTTGGACTAGATGAGCTCCAGAGGTCCCTTCCAACCCAAACCATTCTAGGATTCTATGATTCTATGACTTGCTAAAGAGCTGGTATCTTCACTACATCAAATTAAGTATTTTAACATTATGCTTCCATTATGATATAAAAGACCATAATAATTAAGTCAAAGGTTATAATTTTAATTAATAAATATCATAACCTATTGGTTATTTTTTCCAATATCTTATAGCCCATGTGGAAATGAGATCTTCTTGAGCAGACAAGCAAAAGAGTTAAAGCTCTTTTTTTGTTTTCTGCTGTCAGAATGATCTCTAATGATCCAACATTTTCTAAATTAAATATGGCTATTCCATCCTCTGAATACATATTGATTTTATAGCAGACAATGTAGGATTAAGAACCTGGCCATCAGAGTGCAATACAAAATCATATCTGGAAGATAGGCTTCCACTTAAGGGCACAGGGAGACACATGTATCTCTAAAAGTACTCTAGAAAATATCTAGCAGATATTCAGGTAGAAATGGCCACAACTGCCAGCAATGGTCAAAAGCCAAATTAAAAAAAACAAAAAAAAAGAAAAAGATGATTCTTGTGCCACCACAATCCAAATGTGAATGAAATGTGAATTCTGTGACCAGTTTTGGTAAGTAGTGGTAGAAATGTCTTAAGAGATGAGCAACAGTTACTGGCCAGCCTCCCATGTGATAACACTGCAGAGATCAAATTTTTCACCTCGGAAAAGACATGTGTGAAAACAACATGCTGGAGACTTACAAAAGAGCATGGCTGGAATCAAGAAGGTGAACAGAATAATAAGTCACTGATGATGAAAGCCAATCCAATTGCAGTTCATACTGGAGGAAGATCTAATTTCTAGCTGGTCAGGAAAGGGAGGAAACTCGTTGGCTCATACCTTTCTTCCAACTAATTTTGTTTCTTTTATTCTCAACCCTTGTTAGAAATAGGATTCTGAATTGTTTCATTAGCTATATATGAGCTGAAAATGAGAAGTTACATATACACATTTAAACCACTACAGAAAAAGCACATTTGTATTTTCATTAGTTAGCAGTGTTCAAACAGCTCAGCTCATGAGTTGTCATTTTTGTGTGATGAGCCATGTCTATTTTTTATTTTCTTCCCATATTCTTCTCTGCTGCAGCACAACAAGGAATAAATTTTAGTTCTCAAAAACTTGTTGCCTGCTCTCATTAATAGCAAAAAACATAACTAAGACTAATTCAATGAAACAAATGGGTTTTTATGAAATAAGGTCGTGCATAAATACCAGACCAACTGAAACATCATCTCCCAGAGTTGTGTTCCCCTCTGAATCTGAGTGTGTAATATATCATAATGAAATCCATTTCTGTTAATCATTTCATCAGGAACACTCAGTCAGTGGTACATAGTAGGCTAAAGGGTAGGATGCTGACAGTTGCTGTCCTGGGTTTGCTAAGTAGGAAAGCAGGAAATTGCCAGACCTCCCTTCTTTAATGTCTCTCCCATGCACAAGGGACAGAGAAGAGGTATCTTTTTCCCATGGAAAAAAAAAATAATCCAAAACTTAAATTCTAAACTACCTCCTACACTTTCCTGTGAGTTCAAACTCCAAGTGCATCCTGACCAGCTTTTGGCTTCTCCGTTACCCGCTGTCAACTCAGAAATCTGCAGCACATTAAGAAAGCAGAAATTGAGGACAGCCCAAAGTGAAGTGAATTAAAATGATGATAAACATTGCAAGGAATATAATTTTAGTTCAATAAAGCCATTCACTTTTTATTCAGTGCTTTAGCAGAGTCTCCATTCCAAGATGCCAGAGAAGCAGAAAGAAATGGAAAAGTCAGGAAGAGCTTACATTAAAATGCACCTTGGTTTGAGCATTTAGAGTCTTCTGTTCAAAACCTAAGGTCTCTTCTGCAAACAGTGCAAGAGTGAAACATGTGGTTTGAGAAAAAAGCTGTATAAAAAGAAAAATATATCACATCAATCAATCTCTATTTCAGGAAGTGATGAAAGTGTACCTCCCAGAAATACTCTACCACCCACAGCATTGTGTAACTTTCCTTTAGCATGAAACATGGTTGGGCTTAGCTCCTGTTAACACCATTTAATTGTACCCCATGCAACCTTGCTGGAAGGTAAAAAAACAGCAAATAGATGATGCTATTTCCCTCCCTCTGCAAAAGTGAGTCTGATTAAACTCCTATTACAAAGCCCTGTGACAGCAGAAATGAACCCTGCAGTTTTTGATGGCAAAACTGTCTGGTTCCACATCCCACTGAAGTGAACAGAAAGGCTGATTTGCTTGAGAGCTGTTTGTGTTTTGGTTCTTGCCTCTTTTGCAGCAGTAGTGCCTTGCTAATCTCAACTTTATTGTTGAAACAAAAGTTTCATTTCTCCTATTTTCTCTCCCATCAGCTAGTTTTCTTTTCGTTCCTTTCCCGTCACAGTTTCCAAAACTGAATAAACAAGGAAAATATATAATAAATAAGGAAAATGTATAATAAACAAGGAAAATGTGTAATAAACAAGGAAAATCTGACTGGCAGCAAAACTTGACACCTGACAGTTTATTTAGACAACACTGATGCAATGATTGCAGCTGATAAATGAATATATTACATCATTTTTTATTTGACTGCCACCAAAGTAAGTTTTACATATAGAGCATCCCACTGCATTACCTCAAACCTGGTACTTTCTGTACATATCTACACAGACTATTTCCTAGCAGAGTAACGGCTGCCTCAAAACTATTGTGCAAGCAAAGTGGAGCTAGAAGAGAGCACACTGTTTGACAGTACTTATCCTGCCTTCAGGAGAGTCAGTTGTGTTTTTCAGTTGCCCTATTCCTGTGAGGCCACAGCTTCCCACCACGGCTGCAGAAACAGCTCATCTGCTATTGCTTGCTTGCAGGGCTGGTGGCAGGAAGCCACAATTGCTCCCTGTGTTTATCTCTCCCCATCTCACAGCCCTGACAGAGCAAGTCTATTTGGATAGCAAGAAGCTGTGGTAACTAAGCAGCCACAAAATCTAAAAGGGACATTTCCCAGCTACTTGCACTGCTAGAAGTGCAAAACAAGTCCTTTATAACAGAACTAGTGTATTTTTTAATGTGAATGGAGTGAGAAAAAGGAATAGCAGGTTTTGTGTGGGTGCTTACACAATGTTAAAGTAAATCTTCCTGCTTTAGATTAAAAACTCTTCTTCCTAAGGATGATTTTCACTGACAAGGATATTAGCAATAAGTTCATATTCCAGTTCCGATCTCTACATAATTCATCTTGAGCCTTTCTGTGGCTTTTCAGAAGCATGCACAGCACATGTTCCTTCTTTCTCTAGAAAGTAGCTCCCATTTCCTAGAGAATAACAAAATGCCTGCCTTTATGGAACAGCCAGATCCACTTAACCCCTTCCCGGCCTATTTAACAGCTTGCCTTCAGAAGAGGCATTTCAAGAAAATACTTGAGTTAGAGAAAACATTTGAAGGGGTAGGTTTAAAATGCAAGCTTCAAACTCAGACCTCAAAGGAGGTGGTGCTCAGATCTAGGACTTTGGTTCAAGGTCACCTGGACAGGCAGGAGCTGACTCAGACCACAGACCAGGATGAGATTGCTCCTGGACATGGCTCCTGTGCTCGGATCTCTTCTGTTATTTTCATTTTTAGACAAACAGCACTAGTGAACGCAACAGTCTCCATGAAAGGCTAACTAAATGGTGATGAGATTGCTAGCAGTACAGTTATTCTATTTTTAGTTGGGTTACTAGAAGTTAAGACAAAATTTTACATCAGTGGTGCTCCTGAAAATATCACCACAAATTTCAGTGGGTTTTCTGCTCACACACAGCCTAAGGCTTTTGATAAGATCAGGATCCAATTTTTATGACTAAAGCACCATTATCTTCAGTGGAATTGCATTATAAACTATGAAAAGTACATTTTAAAGAAGGGGTAATGCCTGCATTCCTGCAAAAGTAAACTCTGCTTGGATGTTGTATACATCTGTCCTCTGGACATCCAGTGGCCAGCATGGGCCACCTGGTTCAGAGATGATGCTCAGCCTCTCTGCACAGGCTGGGAGATGCTCTGAGGAGTTCTTTGTGCATCCTTAGTTTTTCCAGCTGATGGGCAAGATCTCCTGGTGCATTCTGCCTGCCTTTGACTCTTTCAGGGATGCAGAGCAGTCATAAAGTTTAATTGCCCAATTAAGCAGGGTTTCCAGTTGCTTTGCATTGCTGGACTGCTACAAAGCAGATTGAAAAAAACTAGTGAAGCTGGCCCTTAATTTTTTTTTTGTTCGGCCAGAAAAACATGAACTACTTGGGCTAAAGCAATCCAAATACAGAGGTGGGCACAGCTTGCAGATGGAGATGTGTGTCCTAGTGTTGTTGAAGGAGTTACAAGTGAGAACCATAATGCCTCTGGTTCTCTTTACAAGATGGCAGAGGGGGCCCCAGGTGTACAAGTAAAGCTGGCACAGCCAGGGCTCTGGTGGGGTTGGGAGGTGGAGGGGGAAACACAGAGGGGCTGGGGCTTCCTGCTGCTCTCCAGGAGGAGCAGAAACAATCTTTTGAGAATGAATCATGGAGAAAGAAAGAAAAAAATAATAATAAAAGAGAAGGCATATAAGCATCAATGAGGATTTGCAAATGAAGGAGTCTAAACTTTAGGGGGGAGTGGAGTTCAGTGAAGGCAGCAGTGAGTGAGGGCTCAGACCAGCTGAACACACAAGTCTGCCTCTTACTGCCTTCTTGTCCTTTGTCAGGTCCCTTTGTAGCCCCCACAGCTTTCCTCCCCAGCCACTGTTGGCAAGTTCCTGTCTCTTTTCAAGCCTCTTGGCTGTAGGCTGCCACCGGATGCACGTGGCTAAGGAGAGGAGAACAGCAAACACTTTAGGGTGGTGGAAGCCTCTAGAGACAATTTCACTACAAATAAGTACTACAGTTATCTAAATGCCAGCAGGCATCTCAGTAAAAGTAGTTTCATGTTCAAGAATGCTGCCTGATTACTTCCAGTTTAATATTTCTTTTCGTATAACAAAGCAGTTTGCTGATAATACAGACTACTGGCTAGAGAAATGCTTCTCAAACTGGCAGCTGCAGCTAGCAGAGGAGCTATGGAAGAGTCTAAAAGGACTGAAGCTCACTGAAAGTTGATCAATTCACATTATTTTTATAATGAAGAGCCAACGTTTTAAGGCAGTAAGTATGTGGTACTCAGGGCTTGCGGGATTTTCACAGAAACAGATAAAAAAGAAAGCTTGCACAAACAAATTGTGAAATGGACCCTGTTAGCAGTCCCCAGCTCAGTCCCTGTGAGGTGGTGCCCCTTTGGTGAGCCACTGCTTGCACTTGGGCTCACCCCCAGCTCCCAGCTCAAACCATCTGGAAGAGCAGCACCATTCCTCCTGCTCTCTTACAAAGTTAGCTTGAAAAGCATTGTTTTTTGGATCTGTGTCAAAGTTTATTGGAACATTTTTTCAAGCATTATTTTTGAGTTGAGTGAAACTAATGTAAATCAGATGATTTCTAGTCATTCTTTAGTAGGGATTAGAAGAGACAAATTAGAGTTAGTGCAAAGACACTTCAGTTTAGCTTGCTCACTATGTAATGATGGGGTTTGAGGTGTGGTTCTTGCTCAGTGGTGATGGAAAGGCTAAGGGAACTTTAGCATTCACCCCCATGGCAGCCAGCATTAAGGCTGACCTGGTGTGATTCCCACCTTCCATGCCCCAAGGGCACTCACAGCTATGTAGGGTTGCACACTAGCCTAGCTTCACCTTTCCCATCAGCACTTAGTCTGTTCCAGGCTTGTCACAATCCTTTGACAAAGTAAAGAGAGACAAAGGGATAAAGGATAAGCAGTGAATTAGCAAGGAGTGGAGAGATGCAAGGTATACATTTGCGGAGTGGGAAAGGAATGAACAGATCTTTAACTGAAAAAACATCCTACCACAGTTTTGAGAAGGACTTCAGTAACAAGCACTTTTTCAGGACCCTGAACAGATGAAGTTGCAAAGGTCACTTTAAGTTAACTGATTTCAAATCTAGCTCAAATTAGAAGGGCTGGAGGTCTGATCACTAGATGGTTATGCAACAGTCACATGTGAACTCTCCAGCAGATCTTCACAGTGTAGTTTGAGTGGTATGAATTGGCACTATCAAAGATGTAAATCCACTGTCTGATCTAAACCCTTTGCCCAGTTTTCCTCTGGAGACATAAAGCAGGAATAGCAGAAAGCAAGCACATTGCAAAATCACTTTCTCAGAACAGCCCATAAAGTGGTTATTTCTTTTGGATGTTTGGGAAAGAATTAACTACAGATATTCTTTAGAGCAGTATTACATTGTCTGAACCTGAGCTACCTACTGAACAGTTGTCACATCATTTCTTAGGGAGATGTGCCAACAAAATTTGAAACACAAACATGCAGACATTAGCAGGAACCTAGAGATTCCAGACAAAATCAGCATTGCAAACTCTAAGCAGAGAAGTTTGCACTGACAATGCTTTATATGAAGCAAGATTTCAGTTGCTATGGTTTCCTAGGGTCACATTTTGCCAGCAATCAATAAAGGCACTGAATTAAATCAGGAAGACTGATGTGGACTGTGCAGCTTCTGATGCTGCAGGCAAAGGCTCTGTGCATGTTCAGTCAGAATTATTGGTTAGTTTGTTTAAGTCTTTGTATGCAGAGGATTTGATAATTGTGTAGAGCAGAGTCATGCATACACAGGCTGAGATCACCCTGAGACAAGATGGTTGTTTTTTTTTCTTTTTCCACAAATGATGGTTTGACTGTTTGTGGTGTTGAATGGCAACTATCCTGTCAAGCTCATATGAGATACAGCTAACTGAGAAAAAATTACGTCCAAAATGAGAAATCATTATGTCACATTGCAATAATTTATTAAAACATAATTAAAAGTATTTCTATTACATGTGTACTGCATGAATGGTGTTTTAAAATTTAGTACAATATGGAAAATCCCAAGTGTTCTATTATTTTAATTAGAGAGGTATAAACACCAAATTCATTAAAACCAAACTCCAACAGATTTGAAATCTGATGCTGTCTATGGATAAAAAAAATCATTATCTATATCAGCTCAATAAGATGTGGCAAAAATACATCATTACCATTAAAATGATCTTGGGATGATGGAAGATTGTGAAAAGTTATGTTGAGGGCTTATCTATCTAAAATGACAGTGACCACAGAATGGAATTACATGGTAGGGATTATATGGGACTTCTTTGTCAAAATACTTCAACTCTTAAAATAAACAACTAGAAACTCAGTCCAGAATGCACACTAAACAGACTTGAAGAGCTTCTAAATCCAATCTTAAAAAAAAGAAAGGAATAGTGTTTATATAAGAATAACAGTTCAGAGTATCTTTAAATTCAATAGAATACATTCTTTCAGTCCTTAACACTCTACTGTATTTGTCCAAAACACAACTCTGGCCTGTCTGTGAGATACGTGAATGGATTTGCTAGAATAGAGAGGACTACTCACCTCAAAACAGAGAGCATGCTAGATGGAAAAGAAATGATAGAATTGTCAGGGTTGGAAGGGACCTTAAAGCTCCTTGAGTTCCACCCCCCTGTCATAGCCAGGGACACCTGGCACTAGAGCAGCTTGCTCCCAGCCCCAGCCAGCCTGGCCTGCAACACTGCCAGGGCTGGGGCTGCCACCAGCTCTCTGGGCAACCTGGCACAGTGGCTCAGCACTCTCCTGGGGAACAACTTCTGCCTAACAGCCAACCTCAATCTCCTCTCCTCAAGCTTGTGTCCACCCCCCCTAGTCCCATCGCTGCCTAACATCCTAAAAGAGTCCTTCCCCAGCCCTCTTGTAGCCCCTGCAGATCCTGGAAAGGCCACAAGAAGGTCTCTTCAGAGCCTTCTCTTCTCCAGACTGAATAACCCCAACAGCCTGTCCTCATAGGAGAGGTGCTCCAGCCTCTGGTCATCCTTGTGGCCCTTCTCTGGACACATTCCAGCACATCTATATCCTTCCTGTACTGGGAGCTCCAGAACTGAACAAAGTACTCCAGGTGAGGTCTCCCCACAGTGGAGTAGAGGGGGAGAATCACCTCCCTCCATTTGCTGCAGCCCAGGCTAGGCGTGGCTTTCTGGGCTGTAAGTGCACACTGGTGGCTCATGTTGAGCTTCTCACCCACCACCACCCCCAAGTCCTTTTCCTCAGGGCTGCTCTCAAGCCACTCACTGCCCAGCCTATATTGGTTCAAAGGCTTGCAGTAATAAAGAACAGAAGTACTATTTTCAAAAATTAGAGATTCTTCAAGAAGTCTAATCTAATTGACTTTCAATTAGATATTGACTATGAATCTGTGTCATTCTGCAAAAAGAACTCAGGCTCCTAAGTTATTTAAAGGCAGAGGTTTTGTATTACTTTGGGAGTTGGCACCTACATGCCATATACATTTTAACCATTTTTGAAACCTGGGTTTTATTTCCTGTCTAACTGTTGATTTCTGTGTGGTATGATATCACCAGAGTTTGGATTTCCATACTTACATTACTCTTCAAACTCCTTCATTTGATAAGACTTCACAAGTGTGGTGCAGCAGTATCTTTTGCTGTGTAAGACTACAGGCAGCCATCATAGAATCATTTAGGTTGGAAAAGACCCTTAGGATTGAATCCAGCCATAAAGGTAACACTGTCAAGTCTACCATGAGCCTAAGTGGCACATCTACACATCTTTTAAACACCCCCAGGGATGGTGACTCAAGCACTTCCCTGGGCAGCCTATTCCAGTGCTTTACAAACCTTTCCAAGAAGAAATTTTTCCTACTATCCAACCTAAATTTCCCCTGGCACAACTTGATGCCATTTCCTCTTATCCTAGTGCTAGTTAGACAAAACCCCCACCTCACTACAAACTCCTTCCAGGTAGTTGTAGGAAGTGATAAGGTGCCCCCTGAGCCTCCTTTTCTCCAGACTAAACAACCCAGTTCCCTGCTCCCCATATGACTTGTTCTCTAGATCCTTCACCAGCTCTGTTGCTCTTCTTTGGACATGCACCCCAATGTCTTTCTTGCAGTGAGGGGTCCAAACCTGAGCACAGTATTTGAGGTTCAATGATAATCACTGTGGGAGGATAATTGCTTATTGTTCTGAGTAATATCTATGTTTGATGCTATATGGTTGATACATTGTATTTTTATTCCTCCTGAAGAAAATATGTCAAACTGAGGGACCTCATGGAGCCCCAAACAGCATCTGACCTATAAAAGTGAAACAGCATCCAAGGTGCCTGTTAGAGCATGAAGGGTCATGCATAAAGCATGCATATCTCACACTGTGAGGAGTGTCTTGCTTTTGGCAGAGCATTATTATTTCTCCAGTATCTACTCAATACCTGCATTAGAAGAAAATTCATTTATTTTACAGTTTGAAAAGCATATGGGTCTCCTATTCTGTCAAGGAACTATAACTTCTGTGTTGATGTGCTCAGTGTTTTGTTTTTCTTTTCCAGCTCAGTTTTTTCTCTTATCAAGATAGTGTACTATTTCCTTCATTTTGATTGCCATAGAATTACTCATTTTGATTTTTAAAAATAAATGTTTTCCTTTTACTGCAATTGACAGAAGCAATGCTAATGCTATCATTTACTATTTACTTTAGAAAAAATGATACTTTACAGGAGAAATCATGAGGTGGTCTTGCTACCACTTAGATCAGTGTAACACTTTTGCTACCATGTGCTCTGTATTTGCTGTATCTCCATAGCTCTACTGAGCAGTCATAACCCTTAACAATCACTTTTATAAAACCAATAGCTGAATAAGAATATGGACAAGATTAAATTTTCAGCAAAACTAAAATCTAGTTGAAATGTAAATAGGAAGAAAGTCTGGAGTGGATCTCTGTTGAAAAGGGGCTTACAATTTAGGTGTGATTCTTCATAAAGATGGATGATAAAAGCTTATGCATCTGCTTTTTTAAAACTACAGTAAGAAACCATCAAAGCAATTTATTTTGCTTCTTAATCTACTAATCACAACATATGTGTCACTATGCCACACACTGTGGAAATACAGTTACTAGAATTAATTTTTTGCAATACCAGCAAGAAGCTTATAGGTAGCATCATCAGGGGAAAAAAAAAAGCAGAGTCAAAAGGTCCTGTGAAATTATGACATAAACACTCAAAAACCAAGACATTATAGGAGATAACCTCTGTAATTGCTGTGTTGCTGGAGGTTACAGCCTAAGCAGAAGAGATGCTGTATGTTTTCTAGCCTAAGATGTTGACTGACTTTGTCATTCTGACAATGTCTGACCCCCACCAGACAAGGCAACAGTTTGTTGGAGTGGCTGAAGCACAGCTGAATGAATACAGATGCCAATTCACAAAATAGGGCATTTCATGGGACCTTGAGATTTTAATGGGTTTTGATGAAGCTGCTTCTAAAAGAGAAGGAAAAGTCAGTGTGCATATATTTTATAGTTTAGACAAATGTACTTCCTGGGTTTGCAGTAAGACTAAACCCAAAGGACTAGAAGGACTGTGTGTTTAACTTCATAGCAAACAGTGCACGCTGGCAGCCCAGAAGCACAATGGCATCCTGGGCTGCAGCAAGAGAAGCGTGGCCAGCAGAGCCAGAGAGGTGATTCTGCCACTGCACTCTGCTCTGCTCACACCTCCTCTGCAATACTGGGTCCAGTTCTGGAGCCCTCAACACAGAAAGGACATGGAGCTGATGGAGCAGGTGCAGAGGAGGCCACGAGAATGCTCAGGGGCTGGAACACCTCTGCTATGAGGACAGGCTGAGGGAGCTGGGATTGTTCAGCCTGGAGAAGAGAAGGCTTCAGGGGACCTACTAGTGACTTTCCAGTACCTAAAGGGAACTTCCAAGAAGGCTGCAGAGGGCCTGTTTGCAAAGGCCTGGAGTGAAAGGACAAGGGGCAATGGTTTTAAATTGGAGAGGAGTAGATTTAAACTGGACATTAGGAAGAAGTTCCTCCCCACAAGGGTGGTGGAACACTGGCCCAGGTTGCCCAGGGAGGTGGTTGAGTTCCCATCCCTGGAGGCATTGCAGGTGAGGCTTGCCAGGGCTCTGGGCAAGCTGCTCTAGTTGGGGATGTCCCTGCCCAGTGCAGGGGGGTTGGACTAGATGAGCTCCAGAGGTCCCTTCCAATCCAAACCATTCTATGATTCTATGATAGATACTGAAAAGGATAGTTAATTCCATGTTGAAATCCATCAGTAACAACCTAGAGTCTCTTTCTTACTTTCCTTTATCGTTGGTCAACTTCTGTGTTACATTTCATCTTCCTTTGACTCTAAATGCTTCTATGCAAGGACTGTATCTTCCTATGTAATTATATGACATATAACAAATGCTGCTCATAATCCTCACTAAAGCCTTTGGATGCTACTGCAGAGACACCATGTATAAAAGCAGCCACCTATATCCCAATTATATAATTTTGATGGTCTTTCTATCAAAAGAACAACAGACTACTTGATGAGACTTATATTTGTATGAATGTTCCAGTCCATCATAATAGGAGATGTATATAATTCTTTTACTTTGTGTGCAAAACCTTCTCTAGAAGAACAAAGTACCTCACTAAATGTGAACTTTGTCTGAATAAATAAAACCATCTGGTTTTCTGTCTAAGCATCTGGTTTGTCTAAAGTTTACAGTCTCCTGAGTGTTATTCACAGGCCCACATATGATCAAGCCTCCACAGACATTTTCATTTGGTAAAAGCTTTCCCACAGCACTTTATTTTTTCTATCTGTTTTTGATCTTGTAAAAAAAAAAAAGTCATTTTAATACGTATGTTGTAATACTGCATGTGTTTGTGTTTCTGTGAACTGCATGTAGATCTCCTAGTGCGTAGATATTATGGGCTAGATTCTCTTGGGAACAGTGGAGGAAAGAACTACAAAAGAGCCATTTGGAGATAGCAGACCCTGTGACTTCTTAACTGTTGCCCCTAAACAAGGGGCTAGGTGAGGGTGGACAGATTTGTAGGTTGGACTTGATGATCTTGAAGATCCTTTCCAACCATGATGATGATGATGAAAATGCATCAGCATTTAACATGTAACAAGGCACTGAGAACTGACCTCTATCTCATTTCAAGAGCTACGGCTGGTTACAGGTAACAACCACTTTGTCAGTCCTGCACCAGACAGGGCCTCTCCTGGGTTTGAAGCTTCTAGAATTGCTGGCAGCACACAAGCATCCAGATAACCTAGGTGTATTCAGCCTGGTGTGAATAAAATGTCTTAGTATTTTCCCTTAGTGCTACAAGCTGGACAGTCACTACATTTCTGCTTGCTCCCTCTGCTTCATAAACACAAGATTTTTCCATCCAGAGCCCTTACAAAGCCTTGCCAAAAGGGTTCATTCTCCTTCAGAGTTCAACTGTTCCAGTTTCGGGAGAAAATGTCTCTGTTCCCTGGTAGGTCAGTAAGTACACAACAGTTCACAAGCTCTGATACTCCTGCCTTATCTGCCCTCTTACCACAGGCAATGGAAAATGTTTCACTTCAAACAACAAACAGATTCAAAATCAGAAATAGAAATGACCTCAGCAGAGATTAATATAACTTCACAGAAACCTACCTCTTTCTGCTCTAAACCACAACTGATGTTTCAGCAAATTAAGCACACATCTAATTAATGGCCTGTTTGTGCAGTCAATAATAATCACACCTTTTTGTCCACTGAGCACATAGCTGTTTTCTCTATGCATCACAACAAAAGTGAGATTTAAAGAGAAATGTAGGCTTATAGATCATAACATTTGATATTGTGTTTGTAACCTGAACATAACTAAACTAGCTGGGGCAAAAAGCCTGTATTTTAAAGGTGTGCAAAACAGGTGTCCATTTCTATAGTCATTCTTCCCCAAATTTCTTTAATATAGAAAAGTAGAAAGAATCCCAACAGGCCTGGGGAAACTAAGACCCAGGACAACAACTCTCTCAGCAGAAGAGTTGAGAGAGGGCAGCTGGATCCCACTGGACCCTGCTGTGTTTAGTTTCTAAAAAAGGGAACAACTGAGCAGCAGCCTCCAGGGGCAGCAAAATACAGCAGGAGGCTTGGAGATGCCGTTCTAGTCTACAAAAATAAATGGTTTCATGTACGTGATTCTATTTGCTTATTAGCTTATTTGTGTAGCTTGAGGGTACTGGGTTGCTGCCCAGCCAGCTTCTTACAGCTTTGATTCCTGTTGACATACCAAAGTGTGAGAGTATGAGCTCTTGCACAGATACTGAAGAGCAGCTCCTGTGGAGGTACAGCAGAAGACATTTAAGTACTGTCAATAAATTACATCAAGCCTTGTACACTGAAAGGGAGGTCAAACATAGATGAAGTCATATTCCAAATAAAGTCCTAGATTTTCAGATTTTATCCTTTAGTATGTGGACAGATCCTAAAACGAGCAGTTAATACACTATCACTTTTCAGCTAAACTATGTTAACTGATAATATGAATTTCCAGACATTGTAATTAGGATGTTTGTTGTAAATTTAAGTCACAACACTTTTCAGATTCCAGCAACAGGTCAGGTAAGAGAGATAAAACACTGAGCCTTAATGTCTGTATGCTCAGATCCAATATGGACTTCTTGTTTATTGTACTGAAAGAGCTATCCTATTCAATCAAAACTAAAGTCAAGACAATCATTAACTTTGATTTTCCCCAAGTAGCAATGCTGAGTCCTCAGTAACCCAGTGTACTGCTAATTTTCATGCAATGAATTTCATGTGAATTTCCTGTGAATATGCCTATCACTGTGTCCATTTCTACATTACAAATTTGCTCATGTTTCCAGTCTCAATGTGACATTAATATTTATAATCTGCAAACAGGAGTCAGTATTCACACCAATCAGGAAAATTCCAAAGCTCATGCTAGAGAGCTTCCTTAGAGAAGGATAATAAAACCAAAAATTTTGCGTTAGATTTTAAAATTTTTTTAGGAAAAAATATTTCTTACTATGAAAATCTTGTGTGATCCTTATTTGTTTTCAAAACACATTTCCAGGAGCTGGGAAGATTTGTTTTCTGGCATGCATCAAACATTTTTCCATTGGTCGCAGCATTCTTTCACTAATTGAGTTTAGAAAACTCTTCAGCTGCTGCCTGGATGAATCTGATCTGTGAAAAGCAAGCATCAGAAATAATGGGATCCATTAGCTAATTACACTTTATCAGCAAACATGCATCAGTTGCAAAATGTAATATGAGAACTATATTGTGGTATCTTAGATCTTTCAGTTTTTAAGAGCTGCCATTAAAAAAACCCACATCAGTATTTTCTTTCTTGAAATACTTCAACTTCGTATTGAAGGAACCCACTGAATTTAAAAAGGTAAATATCTGTACAAGACAGAAGCCTTCTGAAGTGTCTAGAGATGATTTTGCTGTTTGAAGTAAAAAGTTCAGGGAATAGCCTTTGTTTATCCTGTGTGAAATATGAACAAATTTGTAAAATTTCCTGTGACTACATACATAGAAGCAACTGACTTTATTTTGCCATAACTCTTAGCTTTCTATTCAAGTTTCACACAATCTACGTGGAAGATAATCTCACTAATTCTCACACTATTTTTCCAGGGAGAGCATCATCCCTCCTTTAATTAGGAGGAAATTTAGAGTCACATTACAGCTGGCCTTGTTAACATATTGACCTTGACTCTTTGCTGCCTTACACTCTCAGTAGCTACACACTTCAGTGTTAAGTGGTAGCAAAAATGTTGTCCTCTTGGAATGTTTACCTTTTGAACTTACATGTGAATTTAATCTGAGAGATGACAAGGTTCAAATAGAGAACCAATATCAGGAATTCACATGGATGTCCAGTCACTTGCTATTTTAAATTCCAAACTACATAAAATCCCAGATAAAAATGCCCCCCCCCAAACACATAAATAGCAAAAATCTTCAATGGATTTTACTCCTGCATATTGGCTGGCATTCATAAATTTAATTTAAAATACACTGGTTGCATTACACCAGTGTAGCAGACTGACAACCAGGTTCTGTACTGCAGTTTTCCATGTTCTGCCCTGGCAAATTTCCAAACAAACAGACACAGTGCTGCTCTGACTCTGCTTAGTCCACCTTTGCCCAGGTCCTGATATTCCCTCCCTGCCCTTTTCCCTATGGAGCCATGTTACCTATATAATGTTTGTGCTCCTCTCACAAATTGAGGAAACATTTGGAGCCCCCACCAGACACATTCCCCTATAGTGCTCTAGCCTGTTGCCATAGCCTAGCTGTTTCCAGCAAGCTGCCAGAGCAGCAGTGCATGTCCCTGGGCTGGGGGAGAATAGGTCACAGCAGCAGCAACCACCACAGCCTGCAGCAATGGCAAAGCAGCTCCCATGCAGGAGCTCAGGCAGCTGGAGACTCTCAATCCTTTAATGCCTCACTAAATGCCCATGTTAAAGATTTAGTAGTTATAAGATACTTGTTGGCCCAAAGATACACAAGAGATCCTGTGTTAATACAATACAGAATCATTGTGAAATCAAGAACTTAGACTTGAGTAAAATCCAGATATATTTCCTCCTGTTAGGAAAGAATAAAAATGCCCTATCAGGATGGCTTCAAACCTGCCAACTTTCTCTTGAGATGCTGGTTTACCAGCAAACACACCTTAATTTCTCTGGGCCTGATTATTCCCTGTCTTGCATGCTGGGTAACTCTTCACACTGCTGCAAAGTAAGGGCACCAAAAAAAAAAATAAAAAAAAATAAAAGGCTGCCAAACAAGTGCCTTACATTCCACAGGTGCAATTATTTCACAAATAAAAAAGTGAAGACAAGAGTGTCTAGGTGGTGCTTGGAGATACTTACTGTGTTATTATTTTTGAAATGAGAGGTACATTACCATTTTAATGTATTCTGTGTTCAGTTAAAATAAGGAAGGATATTGTTAGTGCTTGGATTTTTCTTCAAAGTATACTATCTCACCTGAGGGGTTATGCTTTGGGTTTTGTTTTGTTTTGTGGTTTCTTTGGTTTTTTCCCATTCTGGTATCATTCTTTTTCTTTCTTTTGTATATGGTGATATTTATGATCTAATTCTCTCCTCCCATGTTACAGCCTTGTTTCTGTGGTAGGTGGTTTCTAAATGCCTTTTAGCTTCTATTCTGGTTTTTATGCTGGAAAACAAAAGAAACAAGGAGTCAAAGCCTTTAACCTTATCTTCCAGGCAAAACCATCAATATATGTTGGTTATCTTCTCATTTTGCTAACAGAAAACAGAAAGATACATATATGTAGGTATATCACAGGTTTTATAAGTAGGCTTTTGTAGGATGAATATTTTCATTTCCAGGAAGAGCATGCAGCAGATAAACACCCAAATGAGGATGAAGTTTGAAGAACCTAAGAAAGCATGCTCCCAAAACGTAAGCTTTATACAAGCAGCATTTGAAAACCCCCCTGTTTAATGGTGCACTTTGTAGTAAGCCACATGGCATAAGCAGACCTTAGATAATGCCCACAAAATGAACAGATTTAGATTTGCTTTCTTTACCTTTAGAAGTGCCCTGAATGCTCTACAAAACTCAGTTAGCAAAGGCTCACTTCTGGGTTGATTGTAACTCTTGGTTGAACCTTCTCGTCTAACTGGGTTATTTAGGAATTATGCTTTTTCTTTTTCACCCAAAGGTTTTGTATTGTCTAGTATTTCAGCTTCTGCAGCTGCCTTTATTATGCAAATAAAAGATCTCTCTTATACAGAGCCACCTATTTTCACCAAATATGTATAAACTAAATTGAATTTGAAATTTCCATCCTTCTGTGAAAATTAACTGAAGTTGGTCAACAAGCTCTCTCTGGTGACCATTGCCCTTCCCCTGATGATAAGGAAAGAGTGGATGTTAGACATGTGACTGCATAAACACTGTTCCTTTGGAAATAGCCTTAAACATTATTTTTTGAAAAAAATCACTTTTCAGGTCACATGTTAAAGCTTTGTACAATTTGGGGTTTGAGATGTTCTAAATCTTACACGCTCTGCACAGTACTATTCACTTGAATAGAACTAATCACTCCAACTGCATAAAGCTAAGTGCTTGTTTAAATCCTCACATGACTGATGACTAATGTTCAGTGTTTAAAATCCTGTCCAAAGACAAAGGAACTGATTGTTTCATTTGAACAATCAACTTTCTAATTAATCATAGTAATTTAAATCTCTATTGCTTATAATACCTAAGATGTGTAGCCTTGATTCATCAATAGATTCTGCTTTTGTCCTTCTGGAAAATTTTGCATATGAAATACCAAGCCTTAGAAGTAAAATATTTTCAGTCTGAAAGTGACTTAAATTCCATGATTTATAACAGATACTAAACAAGGAAAATAGAGCTAAAAGCTCAAATTGATGGTGTTCTGTGGACACCCTGAATCTAGGAAGTCAACTTGATCTTAAACATAATGGTTGTTGACTATTTAATTGGGTATAAAGAATTACCTGAACGTGCCTCAGTGTACAGCACTAGCATAGAATCAGCAGTTTACCAAACTTTCAAACAAAAAGAAGCCACGTAGTTTGTATTACTGCATCTCAAGAAAGATAAAAAAGTGAATGTAAGCCTTTCCAGAAAGGCATTGTATTGTTGTCTTTATACCAAAAGCCAAGATGGGTTCTGCTTGTCACTGGGATACCTAACAGATGTACACTATGGTGTCAGCAGTAGATGCTTCCCAAGTTAACTGAAGAAAAACCTCTCGCTAGCTGTGAATGCTCTGTCTCTCTCTCTCTCTCAAGAAGCCTTTCAAGCTGCTGTAATCCATGTCAGAGCTCAGGCAGCAAGTGACCTGTTCCTGCCCCATTGTAGCCTAACGCATTTGAGCCCGGGGTGTCCCTCTCCCCGGGTGCTGTGCCGCTCACCAGCAGGCAGCAGGCAGCAGGCAGCAGACAGCAGGCAGCAGGCAGGCCCTCAGCCTCCCCCTGGCGGCACTCGGGCTCCCTCCCGGGGTGAGGCAGCCGTGCTCCTCCTGTAGGGCGGCGGGAACTCCCGTACGGACAAGGTGAAATACAGCAGCATTAAGCTAGCATCCGAGCTTCAGGTGATGGCAGCTGGCTTCTGGAAGGCCGACAAAGCCTACCCAGCGCTCATGAAAGCTAATGGGCCTACATCCCTTTTACATCAAAAGGAGAACGTGAGGCATTTCTGTGTGCGTCTGAGGGTACTTTACAAAGTAATTCAAATACAGAGCAAAATGGGGATGGAGAAAAGATGGAGGTGACCCTACACCACCGTGCCGAGGAGCAGAGCCTTACAAAAGGCCCAGACCACGCTGTTTAACGCTCCCCAGCCGCAGGGCCGAGTAGCCGCACCTTTCTGCCTCCTCGGAAAGAGCAGGCACAGCCCCCCCCCAAAGAAGAAGCCAGAGAAGTAAAAGCGCGCCCCCTCTGCCCTCCCCACAGTCCGCAGCGGCCTAGCAGACGCCGTTCCCCTTCCCGCTCTTCCGGGCCCGCCCAGCTCCGGGCTGCTGCAAAGCGCGGCTGTAAGAGGGCGGGGTGGACAGACTCTCTGTCGCACTGCCGGAAGATGGCGTTGTGCTTTACGGCCCGGCTGCCCCTGAGAAGAGGCTGGGAAGCCCCGTTCGGCCTTTTCCTGGTGCCACCGCTGAGAGGAGGGTGAGTGTCTGGGGGGGCTCTGGTCTCTGCCGCCTTCCTCGTGGTCACTCCACCGGTAGTGCTAATGCTGCCTCTTTCTGTCTTGCAGGAGGAGTCATGCCGGCCAAGGGCCCCCTGCAAAGTGTCCAGGTGTTCGGGCGGAAGGTGAGGCCGGGGCCCCGCGGCTCCGTTTCCTACTCGGTCGCGCCGTGTGGCGTTGTGCGCTCGGGGTCCCTCGGCTTAAGCTCGGTAGCAGCTGCACTGGCTCCGTGACAGGGCCATTAGGCGAGGCTGGTGCGCAGGAAGGCCAGCAGTGTCGAGGCCTGCTCGGCAGCTCCACGTGTCCTGCGCCGTAGGTGCCGGAGCGCGTCGTGTCTCCCGGGCCGTGCAGGAGATGAGGGAGAAATTAAGTCTCTTCAGGATTGGGCCCGAGCCCTTTGGGTCAGAGCTCTACTCTCTGTTTCGGAGGAACGCGGGAGTGGCCGATGCTGTCGTCCCTAGGCCGTAGGGACCTGCCTCATCATTGACTATGTACGAGAACAATATTGTTATGTGATGGGAAGTTAAAAGTTGGCACTGCTGGGATCCAGTGGCTCGAATAATTCTACATAACCGGCTTTTTGAGGAAATGAGCCTCAAAAATACAGTGTTGCAGAAAGAAGAGAGTATCTTTCTCTAATAACTAAATTTTAAGATTTTATAGATTTATACCTGTAAAGTAATTTTATTAAGATGGTGTCTTAATACCATGAGTCAATACCTAGAATGTAAAGAGTTGTACTCTTTTGTTTAGTGTGGGTTGTTAATCTTGGACATAAAACTAAAATTTATGAAATAGAAATTCATGCTGCGAATACAAAAATGAAGTGCTGTACTGATACACACTTGGATTTTTAGAAAACAGCAACTGCTGTTGCCCACTGCAAGAGAGGAAATGGTCTTATTAAAGTGAATGGAAGACCTCTGGAAATGATTGAGCCCAGAACTCTGCAGTATAAAGTAAGTATTCACCCAGCCTCCCTCATTCACTCTGCTTTGGATGTTAAAATGCCATTATACACATAATTGCTTAGGTTTGTAGAACAGTTGCATGTCATATTCACAGTACTAAGTTATTGGTTGTGTGTTATCCGAGTATCTGAAATGTAGACACTATTTCAAAAATTGATAAAGCTGTCCTTTTATGATTGTTTTGTTGGGAAGGGTAGGCTTTTTGCTTTTTTTGCTTTGGATTTATCTATGTTAGTATAGATACCAGAATTATTTTCAGCAGTCTACGTGCATTGTTTTAATTGAAATGTGTGACTTAAGAAGCTCCTATATAAAAGATTCTTTAGGATTTGATAAAGTAGTTCACTGCTGAGAGAATCTGAAGCTGACTAGGTAAATACAAAGTGTAATAAATAGTGGAGAAAACTACCTACAAATGACTTATGCTCTTCAATTTTAATAAACTTTATTGATTTTTCTAATCCTAATTGAGGTATGGCATTCTATTTAAACTGTTTCCTTGCTTTTAATGGCAAAGCCTGTGCAAATGGGAATTAAGATTTTTTTTGAAACTGAAAAAAGTAAGTTCAGGACTTCAGTAAGTTTATTTTACGGTAGCATTAGCAGATGTCAGAGAACTCCCCTAAGAGGTGTACTTAACTTAGGTGTGTGCTTGTAAAATCAAGACATTTCAGAACATTCAGTAACAGGGCTCTGGGCAAGCTGATCTAGATGGGGATGTCCCTGCCCACTGCAGGGGGATTGGACTAGATGACCTCCAGAGATCCCTTCCAACCCAAATGATTCTATGATTCTATTAACTTCACATCTGGTAAATGTACTACAAGCTCTAATCCTTGATCTTGCTCACAAATGAATTTTCTTGCTGTGTTCTGTTTCCCAGCTGCTTGAGCCTGTCCTCCTCCTGGGGAAGGAACGCTTTGCTGGTGTTGACATCAGAGTCCGTGTAAAGGGTGGTGGCCACGTAGCACAGATCTATGGTATGATTTTGTGGAGGACCTCTGGGGTGAGCTAGAACAGGTCAAGCCACACATTAAAGAGACTTGAGTTTAGAGTAGTAACTTGTGCATCTTGATGTTCTGTTTTTGTTTTCCAGTGTGCAAATGCAGTTTTTCATAATGATTATATTTTATTTGCAAAGCCATAAAATGTAGAGTAAGTTGTATGAAGTAAATTGAAACTTTGAGGAAATGTGAGAAAATGGCCTTTGTGGCTAAAAGTGTGACAGGACAGTTCAGGTAGAGCTGAGCACAAAGATTTGGGGAGGGCAAAAGGTGTTTTACCATTAGAAATTATAACTTCAGTTGTAAGTTTTCAGGTTGTTCAGAAGCACCCTTCAGCTGACCTGCAGAGCTAGGCAGTTTTTCTCCTTGCAGAGAACATAGTTGCATTAGCTGTTTAGATAGAGTTGTGCTTTACAAATGATAGATTTATTCTGCCCTTTCAGTTTGGGTATAAGCAAGTGAAGTGGAGCTGAAGCTGTGTAAACAGCAGAAATCTGTTTTAGTCTCAAAATTGATGGCATTTGTTTTTCAGAAGTCAGATTTCCATTGTGTTCTGGCAGATAACAGTCTAACAGCATCTTTACAGTTACTCCCATATTCCTGGTTTGAGTTCTGATAACTGTGTTACTATGCCACAGGCTTGTTTTACTTGAATACAACTGCTCATACTGCCCTGTTGCCCATTTTGCTTCCTTAGTCTTTGAACACTCTGATGAATTTTATCCTTGTTGGAAAGTATAGATGTGTCAGAAATGTGTTTTTTAAGGATTATGAAGGTTAACTGCTTGTAGGTAGAAGACAAACCTACGTTTGTACTTAGGGTAGAAAGTGATGGAGACTGCCCACGTATGCTTCCTTGGCTAAAAGGCAGTTGTCAAATCAGCATGAACTGTGGGTGGCCTCTTGGCACAGATTTCTTCAGATTTGCCAACGTACAGTAGGTCATGTGGAGTAGGGGGGAGGGGATATTAAGAAGGAAGAGCACAGTTTGGCAGAAAGCAGGGCAGGAAGTCTCTAGGAACTGGCACTTTGTGTTTAAGTTGTAAATACATCTGCAGCTCTTACTGATGCGTTATCTTTCGTTAACAGCTATCCGTCAAGCTATTTCCAAAGCATTGGTGGCTTACTATCAAAAATGTAAGTTGCTTTGATTGTTGTATTAGCCTTAAGTGGAAATGTTTTGCTTCTGACAGTTTTGGTGCAAAAAAATGTTAGTAAGGTTTTGTTCAATGTGAAACATTTTAAACTGTTATGTTGAGGGTTGGTTTTTGTTTTTTTTTTTTAAGATGTTGATGAAGCTTCCAAGAAGGAGATCAAGGATATTCTAATCCAGTATGATAGGACTCTCCTGGTTGCAGATCCTCGCCGTTGTGAATCCAAGAAATTTGGAGGACCTGGTGCACGTGCACGCTACCAGAAGTCTTACCGTTAAAATTGTTCTGCAGTTGTGACAGACAATAAAAATAAAGAGAATTTGATAAATTTCATGTTTCTTAATTGCATTTTTCTGTGTGGGTAAATAGATTTTTCACTGTGTGTTAAGCTTGATACTCAAATTGAGCGATATTGAAGTAAAATTGGAGGGCTGTTGGCAGTTTGCTTTTATAGATGAGACTTAGGAATAAAGAAACACATGCTGATCAACAGAACAAAGCTTTTTATCAGAACATAGAGAAGGCTTACATTCTATTTTTTGGTGTATACATGAAGCGATGTGGCAGTTCCTTAAAGCCAGAGTTCAATCTTTGTCTATCTGGTAGATCTAAACATGGACCTTTCTTAGTGCCTGGATGGCCAGTTTTTCATGGTGTACCAGCATGAGTATCCTGTGTTCTTCCCTTACAAAAATGTCTATCTGAGCCTGGTTACAGACTTAATCCATAGTGTGTACCAGTGTGGATCTAACTCCTAGCTGTTAACTTCTGTATGTGACTTGCTTTAGTATGTGCTCCCCTAGAGAATGCAGCACAGTATCTTTCTGCATACACTTCAGCGCTGGCACTTCATGTTCTTGGAAAGGTCTTGGGTTTTGTGTGTATATTCACCCAAAGCACCATGCAGAGAGCGAAGCTCCAAACACCACTGTGGAGTTGTGGAAATGAGTACTGTCTGTCTGCATGGACTCTGTTTTGTGCTTGTGTAGTGATCAGCGGCAAGGAATTTACCCCCTTGAGGGTAACACCATCAACATGGTGCTAAAGTGGGTATTTGGGCAGCTCCTCAAGTTTGTATTTAAAGTTTACATTGTCAAAACCAAAGCAATGAATGGAGGCAGGGGAGAGAGGTTTGTGAAACTCTTGCTATACTGGGTGAAAGAGGGAGAGTTCTCTGGATTAGTATGTAAATGTAGGAAAAGTCCATTTTCTGTGGATAGAAATCTACATACATTCTGTTTCAAAACCAGTTATTTTGTAAATGTGAAATATAAAAAGGATTTTGTGTTACAAATAAAATCGGGTCTAAATTACTCATCCTTCACCATGCAGTCACACAATACAAGCACAGAGGGATATAGACCTGCAGAACAACATTGAATGTGATAAGCTAGATGTAATTTGAAGGCCTTAGGGAAGTAGGGAAAAAACTGGAGTTGGGAATATGACATTTTCAAAAATGTGGTTAGGTTATACGTGCATCAAACTGGAAAATGTTGAAGAACCAGTTTTTTGCCCATTGAAAATTTTCATTCTGGAAGTGATTCCCTAGGGACAAAAAAGAACAGTGAAGTTCTGACTTAAGACATGGGATATGCCAATGAAAGGCTAATTCTGTCCCTTGGAAGTGTTGCAAGTAACTGAGTGTGGCCTTGGATGTGAGCTGACCCAACAGGCACAGGCACAGCCCTGGGCTGTTGTTTCCTAGGTTTTGAAAGCCAGTTTGGAAAAGAACTGGAAGAAATGTTGGAGACTGAGCAACTGAGAGCTGGGCTTCTGTTGTATTGTTCTCTCAGCCTGGTGGTTTTGTGTCTGTTGTACGTGAATGCTGAAATTGTTACAGGAGTACCTTAATACTTGAGATCTTTATTGGGCTTTCTAAATGTGGTATTTCTTCGCTCACCTGTATAATAGTAGATTATTCCACATGATTTGGGTTGAGGAATTGGAGGGAATATGAAATTTTACCCCTTTTGCTCTAGTTTGGGAGAACAGGTGCTGGTGGATTTTTATACATGCTAATATTTTTATGATGTCTCTACCTTTTTCTGTAGAAAGGGGCACGTAAGGCATCTTCACTGAAATGTTATTCAAGTTGAGAGTTAAATGTGCAACTTGAACAAATTCCATCTGAAAAGGAATTCTGCATCCATCTCCCGCTTCAGCTGCCAGCATCCGCCACAAAATACTGCATTACATGACCTGAGCAGAACACTTACTCAACCCTCACACTCCCATTGAAGCAGAGGGGACTGTGTATATTCCATCACCAATTTACATGCCAAAACTTTTTTTGTCTAGTCTACTAAGTGAACAAGATACTCTATTCCAGACACTTGCTGTCTCTTTGGCAAGATGCATGGTTTGCTTTCCTCTGTGTCATTTCTGCACCCTCAGATCTGACCAGTTCCCATCCAGTGGATTCCTCAGGGTTTCTACCTTGCTCACACATTATTATAACTCTTGGGCTGCTGAAAATGGTGATGTTCCTAGCCTGGCTTTCTAAGGAGTAGATGCTATGCAGGGCTAACTTCAAATTTGATTGCTTTAATTTCTATGAGTTTTGTGAAAACTGGCATTTTGGTAAATGGTAATTAGCTTCAGCTGAGAAGAAATAAGCCTTGTAGTTGCTTGGCTGGTGTGGTGACTGAAAAGCAATGGCTCACTCATTGCTTAGGAAGTGTGGACTGGTCTGCCTGTTGGCACATTAGGTACCTTATGCTGTGGCTTGTCTCAAACTGATCCTTGCCTAGCTGTTAGAGCAATGCAATGCAGGGGAAAAAGAGAGGATACAAAGTTCCTGTGGTGCAGAACTTTGGGAGGCAGGGGGAGATGCAATACCGGATACCAGCAACCTTTGGAGTGGATTTCACAGCTAGGAAGAAACCTGATGTATCATTTATTTTTTCCCACAGAACAGCTTGTAACAATTAGGGATTTTTGTTTTGCTCTCCTTTTATACAAAGGCTGAAAATAAACTCAGATTGCTACTAGTATATCTAAAGATGATATCTGCATGTCATTTCTTTAACCAAAATACTCTGAGCATAATAAAAATGCTTGAACTGAACTCTGAGCCTATAAAAATGCCCCATTAATCCTGTAGAGGGATGCCATCCCCACAGACTTGCTTTCTAAATGAGACATGTTCATGGAATTGGGCTGGTAACTCAAGGTTTTTATACTAAATGCTTACTTACTGGTCACCCGCTAGAGGGCTTAACTTCATTGGGAAGTGTGACTGCCATCAAGTTTGAAGGTGTAAGCAGAAAACCTGTTCATAAAAATGTTACCTTTCCTAATGTCCTGATTCTGCAAGGATGGCAATCAAGCTCTTGTCATTGAGCATCTGCTCTGTTCAGAGACACACTTCCACAGAGAAATAGCTAACACTTTGCCCTTCAAGTCCCTAAGGAGGTTCTTGAAAAGAAGAAATGCCCTTAACCTCCCATCATCCAGGTTTTCCATCAGTTTTGCTAATCCTCAGAAAGATCAGGTGAGCACATCAAAATGTAGCCTCTCTTGACTTCACTGAAAGTGCCAGTTCAATGAAGGCTGGAGTGTGAGCTCTGAGCAGTACCATCAGAGGATGTTAATGAGGACAGGGAGGCCAAGTGCAAACCAGGGCAAGCTTGTAGCCATTGCTCTGAAGGTGGTTATTTTTTCACCCATTGTTTCTAATACTGATAAACTGTGTAATCCGTGTATTAAACTAAGTCTTCTCAAATGTTATGTTGGAAAATTTGGGGCAGATTAATTTTGAAAGTAATATACAAATTTAGTAACACTGAAATGTTTAAATTTGTAAAGAAAAATCTGTAACTTAAAAAAGCAACACTAGCATTTTTAAAGTATGGACCAGTGTGTTCTGTATTGTTTCCTTACAAAAGTGATTGTTTTCTCATGCATTTTTTTCTCTTAAAATTTATCAGAAGTCCCAAACTGTGAGTATCCTACTACTTCTGTAGATCATGTGCCTTGATATAATTGGATTCATTTTTTTTTTTAAATCTCTTTCTTAATATATTCCTCCAAGTTACAGTTCAGTGTGCTTGGCTGAATAATTCTTTTTCCTTATTAGCTAAGATCCATCATGTGCTTGGGACTGTGCTGTTTCCTACCCTGCCTTGAGCAGAGACATCCAGACCTAGGGAAGACTATTTCTCTAACTCTTATGAAGTCTCTTTGCAGCTGATGTGGCTTGGCCTACTTTTCAAATATTGGAAGTTAAACAACTGTGAAACAGTAACAGGCACCAAATATTCCCTCAACTTTGCTATAGAAAAGCTGTAAAAAAATAAAAATAGAGGCTATTTCTGATTGTTTCTGTTAAACCAAGAGGATTCATTTATGTCAATGGTAAGTTTTCTTTGTGAAGCAGGGTGTGAAATGCAGTCTTGAGGAAGGGAGGAATCCCAGCTCAGACGAGTTTGAAATGGTTTCTAAGCCAGACATTGCTTCCAAGTAATCACAGTACCACAGAATATTAGGAGTTAGAAGGGCCCTAGAAAGATCATGTAGTGCAACCCCCCTGCCAGAGCAGGATCACCTAGACCAGCTCACACAGCAATGTGTCCAGGCAGCTCTGCAATGGCTCCAGACAAGGAGACTCCACAGGCTCCTGGGCAGCCTGGGCCAGTGTGTTCTTATAATTAAGATAAGATGGAGTTTGGAAGGTCTAAGACTTGGGTTCATCTTGGCTTGAGAACAACCTAAGATATTGTCCTCTAAAAGTAGGTTTATGAGAGGGGGGAATGTTGAGTAGCCTCTGGCACTTTCTATAAGATAGGTGCCTACAGTTCACAGTCTGTATTGTCTACATCAGTGTGTTCATTTGGATCAGGAACTCACTTCTTTTGTTTCTGTCTTCTGTCTGGAGTGGTTTTGGACCACAGGGAGCACATGAAACTAAGCTGGGAGATGCAGTCCAGCTGCAGGTAAGCAGCCAGTCCATTCCATGGGACCAGCCCACAGCTGCTGAGTAGTAAAAACAAAGCAGAAAAACTCTGGAAATGTGAACATCAGCTTCTCGGATCCAACAGTAATAAAAATAATTCTTAAGAAATACTCCAAACACAGTGTAGTGTTGTAACATATAATAGTTTTCAATAATTATCCTTGGGCCACCTGTGACCCCAAACCTTCATGAGTACTGTTGGCTGCTATGTGGACAGAGTTTTGTCTTTGTCTGTGGTTGGAGATGTTGAGTGTTTTCCATTGCCTTCTCTTCTAGTCCAGCTGGGGAGCACGGAAGAGAAAGAGCTACAAGAAAAGATGATGGGATAATTTTTTTACCTGAGAGTGGCCATCAACTTCTAAATTTTATTTTGGTCCAAACCCACCTTCTGTAGCATGCTCAGAGGGTCTCACAAAGCACATCTGAGCAAGAGCAGAGGGTTAGGCAAAAGATAGACTTCACAGAATAAAATTAGTAGTAGCAGCTTTGGTTAGCATTATATATGTCTTTAAAACTGTGCTTTTTAATGATTGTGTTAGTTATCTAACACTAATGATAGTGTTAGAGTAAAGCAAGTAAGATTTTTCTCGTTTAAAATATGATAGCTTTAAATTTTGGTGAAATATTATTTTTCCACTTTAATGAAAATTAGACCCACTGGTCCTGTTGACTTTTTGCTAATATGAAATGTTTGTAACATATTTTATTAAAAATGAAATATAATTATCATTTGGGAAGCCCTCTTTTGTGATATAAGCAATCTATACACAGAAATGTATCTAAAATGTTCTTAAAAATCCAGATGTATTATTTAATGGCAGTTCATATCTCTCCTTTTAGAACAGATAAGGAACATTAATAGTCTCTAAACCCATCTGGTTCTAACTTGTACAGTAGCATGGTTTCTTTGCAGCACCTTGCAAAAAAGCTTTTGCTGTAATAAGCAGTGAAGGGCAGTACTCAGCTAAAGCCTCAAAGCACACAAAGGTGTGTGACAACTGAGGCAACTCTCAAGCTCTCCTGACAGGGCAACTTTTCCATGTCATTGTCTGCTCCGTTATAAAGGGCTGATTCAGTTCCACAGAGGAGTCATGCTCACAGGTCTAGTAAAGTGTAACTAATACAGGCTCTGCTGAGGAGTTACCATGCATTACTAATGAGAGACATGCAGCCAGACAGTTGCATGCAACACTTGCAAAGCTCCTGAAGCTGTCTGTAGCTACCAAGCTTAATGTCTCCTTTTCTTCGCCTTTTTTGCATTGCATTATTTTAAATAATGCATCCAACTACCTAACTTTGAAAGAATTTAAGCCCACTGTAAAAATACACAGTTCTAAGATGCCATCATAGTCAAAGCCAATAATTTGGATAATTCCTAAGTCATACTGAAATGTACTTTGTGGGAAAACTCAGTTTAATGATACCATGGAGTGTATTCTTGCTTCATTCACTGCTGTCCTCTTTGCAAGGTAAGAACTTTATTCTATTTTTGTAGTAATACTAACTTTTAAAAAGGTTTTTCTAAATATTTTAATATTACAGCTGCTTCTTTTTTCCATCATTACAAACCTTTTTTTGACCCCTGCTGGAATTTAGAAATAAAAACGTTTTTTAACAAAGGTTGAAAAACTCTTATCACCATTCTCTCTGAAAGACTGAAATATAGGTCTAAAAAGAATATGTGTTTATGTCTGAATTTGTTACAAAGCAATTATACAGGAATGAGATTTAAGTTTCTTGGTATTCTTGCCCGAAGAGTAAGCATCTAATGATTTTCAGTGGGTCATGATTCTATTTGAACAGACTGCACCTACAGTTTGTTTAAGCATTTTTAGAGTGCTAGGGTCAATAATTGCTCTTCTAGTTATTTAATTGATTTCATTTTCAGTGTAATGCAAATGGATCTTGTAGATAGTTTTCTTAGAGCAGATACAAAAATTTCTAAGGCAATATGAGAAAAAAAGGGGTTTTATTGTTTTGTTTGGATTTTTGTTTGTGTGGTTTTGTTTTAAAATCATGGCCTCTAGAGCATTTTGAATGATTTATGATGGAGTCTCACAAGTAACATTCAGAAAATGATTTAGGTAACCACCTTAGAAGTTTGAGTCTGGAAAGTGCTGAGCATCTCTTGTATTTTATCAGTTCTGAGCCTCTGAAGACCTATGAACACTTTGTACCAGAACTGAGAACATGGACACTCGCTGGTGTGGAGTGCTTGAGAGAATCAAACTTGCAGGAGGGAAATCATGTAGTGCCACATCCCTTGGGAATGGAAGAAGTGTGTGTAAAGATGCTCTAAAAAGCTTATGATAACTAAAGAATAAAATATAGTACTGTTCTTCTAAACTTGACCAGCTGTTGCTTGCCAAGTGCAGAGGGAGGCTGTAGAAAAAAAGACATTTAACTTGATGACTTTTTAATCTACAGGATCTTATTGCAAGCTTTCTCTTTTGAGAAGAACTTCAAGGTAAGTTTTTATTCCTTGTTTGTCGAGTCCTACAAACAGCACAAGAATGAACAAGCGTGATGCAGTGCAAGTTAGAAAGTCACATATAGCCTTGAATTCAACATGTAAAATGTCATGTACATGTACATTGGATGGAAAACACACTTTCAGAATGTTTACAACTCTTCTCAAAGAATTTACATAAAGGCATGGGTCTCCTCTTCGAAAAATTGAGATCCTTATGAAAAATGATACTTGTATGGTCTCAAGAAAGCTTAGAGGAATAATGGAATGAAACCAGCATGAGATCATGATTCCATGGAAAAATACATTTAAATGAGTGTCCTTCTACACTTTTAATTGCATGATAAAATCCTAGCTTCTATTTGAGGCGCAGGAAAGTAAGTGTTATAGAGCCTTAAAATAAACATTTTCATTACAAGTTTTCATGTAGAAGCTGAAATCCAAACAAAACCCAAACTAGGGAATGTTCCTGATCCCATTGAATTAAATGGGAACTATGCCATCATTTTCAATGGAAGCAACCAGTGGGACATAGCTTTGGATGTCTAATGATCTCTAATACATCTACTGAGCACACATCTATGTCAAATGCTCTTGGACTGTTGATAAAACTATGTTTTGTAGTTTGATGCCTTTGTTTCTAAACTTAATCACAAATTTAAGCCAGTTACAGCTGGAGAGTAATCTCTTGCTATTAAAAGTACCATCACAACATATTCAAATAGCACTTGGGGGAACTCACAGCAACTTACATGCAGTGTCAAGTAAATATGAAGCTGCTTTACAATGTTGTATCCTGTCATGTAAGGCTGTTTTACCTATTTGTGTCTCCCCCACAAGCTCCAGGTGCCTTTGTGTCCAAGCAGAGATCAGGCTGCTGCCCAATCCTGTAAAATGAGACCACAGAAAGAAAAATCACCTTTTTAAATGTTAACCCAAAAAACCCCTCTTTGATAAAGTGATGGTAATCAGAGAGAAACACTTCTCTCTGGGGAGCTGCTTACTCAGGTTGCTCCAGGGACCTTTGGTTATACAAGATCCTTTTGTTTTCTTCCAGAAATGAGTTTAATGCAACTCGACAGAAAAGAGATCTCGTAACAGCTGAGGTAGGTTATACTCCAAAACCTCCCCCATTTTCTGCTCTGGGCTATGCTGTCCTTACAAAGGAGCCTTTGTGGGAAGAAGGGCTGTGGTAACAGGAGGACAGTGAGGAGGAGCAGCTATTCCCTACCTGCTCACCCTCTGACTGAGCTTGTGGCCTCATGCCTTCATTCACTCTCAGCAAAGCACCAGGTGGGTTACCCATCCTGAGGAGCTGGCTGATGCATACCATGGGAAATAAAGCTATGATGCCTCTGTCTGTTGTGGGGGTGAACAGAGAGCCTCAGAAAGCTGTTGGTGTTTGGTGAGGAGCATAATGATGGTACCACCAGCAAAGCTCCTTCTCTCCCTCTCTGCCATGGTGCAATGGCAGCAGCAGCCTGGCCCTGGCCCACCACTGCCTCAGCTCTGCATCCCTGCAATGTTACACTGAAACTGAATAGTAAATGGGGGAATCTCCTTCCCCCAGTGGTACATGGCTCAGGCTACAGAGACCAAGAAAGGGTTATAAGCTTGTTTGATGGGGCAGGTAGGCAGCCCAAGGCAGTCTGTCCTCACAGTTTTGCAGGAAGCCTGCAGCAGGACCATGGGTGATTTTCTCCAAACCCTTTTGAGATCTGTGTGCCTCCTGAATGAATCAGAAGGTACCTGCTGTGAAATGCTATGCTAAGGTGAATCGAGCCTCTGAGGGAAATTGGCCCTCAGGACTGACAGTGGTCCAGGAGGGCCTTAGGCAGAAAACTGCTGTTGCAGCATGGATGCTCTACCTCCCCAAAATAACACAAAAGCCAAAAGCTGCTTTCCTGGGAAGGACAGCTCAGAGTAACTATCAGGGGAAATGTGTGAGGCATTACTGAGACTTAATCTAACCTGTTCCTGGAGGAGTGCCATTCACTTTGAGTTCCATTAGTTCAAACTCCAGACATGGAGAGTGACTTGTGGCAGGAGGGAAGAAAGAAGTTAGTTTACAAGTGAAGGCTTAAATACTTTGATTTGCTTAGCTGTGCAGCTGAAGGCTGGTGTATATGTCTGTGAGGAGCAGAGAAGGGTAACTGCTTTCTCACACAACATCAGAGAGGGAATAAATAGAAACCACAGGGAAGAAGAGCTATTTAAGCAAAAGGGCCAAGCTTTATAAAACAAAAGGATTTAAACTGGCCATGAATAAATGTAAGAGGGAAATATTTAACTACCCAGCACTTCACCCTGGTAAACTTTCCAAGCAGACTAGTGGGGGCAAAAACCCTGGAGTGCTTTCAGCCTGGAATGGGGATCTGTTTCTGGAAGGGACGATGCAACGTGACAAGCTGCAGTAGCAAAGTGCTGGGTCAGATCCAGGGCTTCCTTATAGTCCGATGTTCCCTGGTTCCTAAACAAGAGAGGAAGCAGATCAGGAAGATCTGCCACCTCTTTTATTTGAGATGAACGGAGATGCAGTCCTGAAGGATCTCAAGGAATGGCCACAGTGGAATAACTGGGGTGTGGCACAGAGCATGAGTTAGGGGAGAGGATGAAACGGAGGGATAGCTCATCTTTGAGCTCTCCAACTATTGGTATTCGACCAAAGTGAAAAGAGCAGAAGTGCTCTCTGTCCCTTCACTCTTCTTTCCAAATGTAAATACAAAATGTCCCTGCTGGTTCATTGGCACTGGAGGGCATGGAAAGGAGGCCAGGAGTGATCCCACAGTGCAGCTGTATCCTTCCCTATCCCCATCCCTCCAAAACCCATGCTTGCCCTCCCTACAGTGCTGTTTGCCACAGTCACTGACTTCCCCATTGGCCCAGGCTGCTGATCCCTCCTGCAATGCCCATGACTATGCCATGTGCTGGCCAAGCCACTAATTTCTCTTCTGTATTTAAAGTCCCAAGCCAATGTTAGGCTGCAAGGCATCAGGCTCTTATGGCTCATGTGTAAAGCACTAACACCCTGATGTTACTTTTATGTTTGTCTGACAGATTCAAGCTGCCTCTGCTCGGTCACACCTTCACGGGCCCTTGAGTCCACCAGGAGGTCAGTGCCATGCTCCTCAGCTGCAGGAAGAGAGATGGTCCTGCAAATACTGCTCTCCTGTGTTACTGTGGGTTGTGGAAGCCCTCATTATATCCCCTACAGAACCCTGCCCTATCTCATTTTCTTGTTTTATCCATGTTAAATTGAGGAAAATTCCTGATAAAGTTGTTTTAAGCATTGCACAAACAGGTAAAGCAGATCCAAATTTCAAAAGTTTTTTTACAGAAAAGTTCATTGTATAAAACCAAATGTTTGGTGTCCTTGGAAAATACATGTGTCAGGGTAGGTGCTTTCTATTGTGTTTTTCCATGTAAGTGTAATTTTACAGCGTGCAATTCTAACAACAATGTTTTCCGCATTAGTGCTGTTCTGTTAACAGTATTTGCTGCTTTATCAGTATTTTCAGAGTATCTGTATATATTTGGAAAACAATTCTTAAATGGAAAAAATTCAAAACTAAGCATGGAAAGGAGTTTTTCCACAGTGAAATCTGATGTTCTTTATCATTGTTAGCTTCTCTATGTGCTTTACAGTAAAGGTCCCATTTTGTTCCCATTTAATGTCACTATTAGCTTTACCGTGGCTTCATTGGGAGTGGAAGGGCCTGCATGTTCATTTATTTCCTGCTTTTTGCAATAGTTTTTAAATCTCCATCAGTAAGATTGTAAGTGTGTCTAGGGGTTTAGTCCTCCCTCAAGAAGGAAAGCAACTATCTGCAAACCTGATGAACTTTTGCTTTGGGACTGCTTTTCTTCTCCACTTTTGGGGAACTATGATTTAGATGCACTTCAGCAAATGGTTAGTAGATGACAGTGAGGTCTTAGCTTCCAAAAAGACTATAAAACCCTTTAATGAAATTGCTTTTGGAAACAATTACTAATTATAACATAAACCAAACCATTCCCATGGAATCTTAAGTCTCTGACTCCAGTCACCTCTTAAGCAGAAATAACCTTTTAACTGAGGCGTTTTTTTTTTAGCATGGAGGGAAGGTTATTTATAATTTGACTCTGTGAATTCTATATTCTGGATTGTTGATAAGCTGAAAGTACCCTTTGCTGTAAAGCTGAGGAGAGAGGAGCTGTACAGATGTAGAAATTGTGCTGAATTTAGTCAATTAGACTAATCTGAGTCCTGTGTATTTTGAGAGCAGCAGGACTGGGATTTGGTTTCTTTGCATGGGAACTTGACCTTTTGTTTGCTGGGAGGAGGTTGACCTTTTGCTCCTTTGTTAGTTTGCAAGTCTCAAACCAAACGAGTAAGAATCTTGCTTCTCTTTTAACCAAGGAACACAAAGGGTAAAATTAAGTAAATGTAAAAAAAACTGGAGAATGTTGTGGGTTAATTTTCTTAGCTAATATAACTGCTTATGATTTAACAATAAACAGACTTAATGTGGATCTCTCAGCCTGTTTGCAAAGTATTGTATGTACTAAAAGGCTGCTCCATGTGCTTGCAGCTTCATGTCCTCAGGAGTGCCTGAATGGAGCAGCCTGCACAGAAGCAGGTGACTGTGACTGTCAGTTATTTCAGGCTCAAGGAAGAAGGTGCCAAATTGGTAAGTTTTGGGCCAAAAGAGTCAAGTTTCAGCTTCAAATGACATTTAAGGTGCAAGTTTTTAAAACAATACTGTTAAACAGCATGTTTTTGATTCCTCTGTAGTAGGAAACTCATTCCACTAGAGGATTGAAATGATACATGTTAGGAAGGTATAGAGAGAAACATCAGGGATGTTTACATAATAATACAGAGGTACCATAATGGATAGATCACTATCTAGTACATCAGTAGGTAGTCAGCTTTTTTATAAAGTCCCTGCATTTTTCTAACAAACAATGACTTACTGCTAATAAAACTACCAACTATTTCAATGCACTGGTTTCTGGAATCTGCTGTGTGTAGGGATCAACAAGAATTGTCTTCCAGGATCTGCAGTACTGCCTCTACTTATAATTAAAATTAGTCTGAAGCAAATTAAAGACTTAGGATAATTGCATGACACTAAAACTGCAGCCTAAAGATTTAAAAAAAATATTGATTTTTGAAGCTGAAGAAATGGGGTTATCTTTTGTCCTTGCAGTGTTTTTTCTTTACAAGTTCTTAGTTCCTTTCTGAGCTCATACTTCTGTAGATACCTGTGACACTTGCCAAGTTTTGCTGAGTGTGCTTGTTGTAAGCTTGCTGTGTTCTCTCCAGTCCCTAACACTGGGAAGGACCGAGATGGCATTTGCAAATCGTGGGGACAGTATCATTTTGAA
Source organism: Bucco capensis (assembly GCA_013396975.1). Taxonomy (NCBI): domain Eukaryota; kingdom Metazoa; phylum Chordata; class Aves; order Piciformes; family Bucconidae; genus Bucco; species Bucco capensis. The sequence continues at coordinate 330,957 of VWZO01005025.1, forward strand.
ACATTTGATGGCATCTACTACTACTTCCCAGGAAATTGCTCCTACATTTTTGCAAAAGACTGCAGTAGTCCAGAACCCCAGTACACTGTTTGGGTAAGTGTGTGAGCATACACTAGAAATAACACACTGACTATTCCTATATTACAGGACTTACTTTTCATCCTAAGTAAAATAAGTAGAGAGACAATAAATGGATCAAACCATTACATTGCTTACTTAGTTCTAAAACTATGCTGCTGGAAAATGTCTAAGCCTATGTCCAGTAACTCAAAACACTGATGAAATGATTATCAACAGAGTCAGTATATTAAAAATAGTGTTTCTTACTCCCCCTATCCTAAGAATGATCTCTGATCTCTCCTTTCTGGGAGCAAAAGTGGGTCTTAAAGCAGACCTTGGAAACTTCAATAAACTTTAGCCATCAGACTATAAAAATATATTAAATTACTGAGTAAAGTGCAAAGAGCTATCACCTGCTTGCTAGCACACTGGGACCTGATTCACAGCCATTATGGCACTATGGCAAGTTGCCTCCCTGACTCATGGAAAACTCTGTCCCCTCTGGGGATTTGCATTCTAATTTTGAATTACCTCTAAGTCATGTAGAGAAGATTAACAGCTCAAAAGCCTTCATCTTGACCTATGGGAGGAAGGCACTTTTTTTAGCAGTTTCCTCAAATTGCTGAGTATCCACGGTAAATGACTTTGGGTCAGGGAGAGTTCAAACCTGTAACCTCTTTGAAGGAAGATGCCCTCTTTATCAGGCTATTGGTTACTGTGCTGAGAGGATATGAGCTCATTATGTTACTTTTTACACAATGGTTGGGATTTGGTGCTGATTGGGCAGGGAAGAGGGGTCCTAATTCTGAGCCCTGGTGGTCAAAGTGCTCGCAGGGGCAAGGGCAGACCTAGGTGCTCATTTCTGCTCCAAGGACTTGTTTTCATTTACAAATACACAACCTTCTCTCACCCCAGATAAAAGTATTCAGTGAAGATAAATCTGCCTTTAAAACAGCCACTTCCATTCGCTCAATAGACACATGCTGTTATGTCTGCATTCCCTGATTTAATTTTAAGTCTTTAGATTCTACATGCAGCTATGAGCTTTAAGGAGTTTTCAGAAAATGCTGTAACAAAGCCCAAGATTCTGTTAAAATCTAGAATTAGTATTTCAGTGGATTCCAGTTGCTCTGAGAAGAGAGAAACTACCATTCAATTGCTGGAACGAATGTCATGTTTTGCTAAAAACTACAAATGTTTACTCAGAAGGGTCATAAGTGATGTTGAAGGACTGCACTCACTACCATCTGGCCAATGGAGAGCCTAGAATATTGCCAAATTCTCATCTTATGGTCCCTCTGGCTTTAATAATGCATCTCTCTAAAGGATAAGAGAACACAAAACTGATTTTGATTTTCCTTGACTGTGTTTCTGTCTTGGGCCAGTTTTGCATAGAAACCATCTGTCAATACTAGTAACATTTACCATGTCTTTAATTATGATATTATGTGTAAAGCCTCTAATGCTTTTCCTGGTTTAGTTGATTTCATTCAGAGAAACAGTAACTAGGTTTTACTTTCAGGATTGTCAGTTTAGGAAGACTAATTTGACTATATCTTAGCACTATGTGCTCACCCATAGATTTGTTTTTTTCTACAAAAATGATAGCTCTGGTTACTTTTGCAGCCTTTTACACTTGCAAAATGTTTCCCAGTTACTAATCTGTTTAGCCTCACAGCATGTTGTAGTTCAGCTGGTGCCAACTGCAGCTGACACAGAGAATGCTTGTATCACACTGGGTTTTGTATTGGTTTGTAGTCCCCTCTTTAGGCACAGTCTGAAAATCCCTTGTGTNGTCCCCTCTTATAGAACAGCCCTGTAGAAACAGAGCAATAAGGGTGTCTCCTCAGTGCAAATAATGTTGGCAGTTATAAGCTATTTCATAAATATTTCATCCAGTATTTAAACATTAAGGTCCATTCCAACCTGGGCAATTCTACAATTCTATGATCATCTAGGGCCCAGGTAGCTAGTATGAACTTAAACCACTGTCTTGTGCTATTAAAGAGTTGCTGTATTTCTCAGTAGTACTGGGTAGTGTGAACATCTAGTTTTGCATATCATTGTAATTGTGACTTTTTGAATATTCTGAGTATTTATTTGTAACACTCAGTGACTGCTGCATAGAAATGCATAATATCATAGATGAGTTTATGAAAAATTGTATGAAATGATTGAATACAAACTGTTATTGTGTGTGTATTGTTCCCCTCTAAGGTTCATAACAGTCCTCACTGTTATGGTTCTGTATATACTTGTCAGAGGTCTGTCAGCTTATTTTTTTCAAACCAAGAAGAAATAATTGTTTCAGGACATGAAGTAAGAAAAGATGGAATCAGGTAAGTGTTCTTATGGTGAGTTTTAACATTTTATTGTAAAAAAAAAGCATGGAGTTTGGAAAGTTGGTGCTTTTTACACCAGCCAGAGAGAATAATTTGATGTATATTTTTATTGATCCCTTGCTGTTCTGTATTGGGGCTGATAAAGCTCTAGTGTGAGCAAATGTCATGGTGCTGATGTAATACCTGAGTAAGGACAGCATACACTTCCTGCTCTCTCAATTTCCCAGCTGTAACCTAACAATTACCAATCCCTCCTTCATATAGACAAAGTCTTTGTCAAACAGTTCTAGCTAATCCTTGGTGCATCCTGACACCACTTTGAACAAGGCACTTATTTATTCTTAGTGGCTATACTTGATGTAAGGCATTATCTTCTTCTAGACAAGTCTGAATTTGTTGAATAAAATCTCTTAGGTTCCTTTTGCCCCTTTGGGACAAAAATTCCACAAAACATCCGTAGGTAAAAAGAATGCAAGGCTATCATACACATGTTTTACTGATTGATGAAGGACAGAAAATTTTGAAGAGTTGTTAAGGTGTTTTAGCCATTCCCTTTGATGTAATGCTATAGCCATTAGCATCTGGGACTGACAGCTACAGTGACACTGCTCATCCCAACAGAAGCAACTTTTGGAGGATTAGGATAAGATCAGTGGTGCAATATTATTGTCTTTGGCTAAAGGAGGAAGATGTACAGTATTCTTGTCAATAGTATTTTCTGTCCTTGAAGTTGGTCCATTTGCAGATGTCTAACCCAGTCACACCCCAATGCCCAGAAGGGCTGCTGGTGCCACAGTGGCACACAGCTCCTCTCACAACGCAGCATGCTCATCAAGTCCAGTATTCCTCAATGTGCCCCTGCTAGGCTTTGACATGGAAGACTCATTATTCTCTCAGGCTCATAACTGATACAACTGACAGGTGTATACAGCAGAAAAGATCATGCTAGATGAAAAGCTGGATATGAGCCNTGGGCTAGTGATTGGCATCCCTGCTCAGTGCGGGGAGGTTGGAACTAGATGAGCTTTAGGGTCCCTTCCAACCTGCCCATTCTAGGATTCTATGAAAAGCATTAATTTTTGATGCTTGATGCAGAAAAATATACAGAAGAAAAGACACTAAAAACATGATAAAGAATTGACTGAAATGACACCTAGGAAAAAGGACTTAGTGAGTTAGGTGATGTTTTACGTGATATTCTTGTAGTGCTAACCTCATCTCATCCATGATCTTTGAAGCAGGCTGTTTATTTTTTCCAGATTAATGTTGCCTCAGACAGTTGGAAATGCTTTCATTGAGAGACTGGCTGACTATATTCTAGTGAAGACTACATTTGGCTTTTCTCTTGCTTGGGATGGAAACTCTGGTATTTATATTAAGCTGACAGAAGATCATAAGGGAAAGCCTTGTGGCCTTTGTGGAAATTTTAATGGCAATAAATATGATGACCTAATACTGCCAAATAGTAAGTGAATAGCTTAGAAATACACCCTTACCTTACACGAACAGCATCCATGTTCACTTTACATATAATACTTTAAAAAGACAGAGTCTTGTTTCATTTATTTCAATAGAAAATAGAATATTTGCTCTACTCTTCCTCATCATTAAAGATGCTAAGGGAAAAGTCCTAGTTCAAGAAAGTATTTATATGTATGTTTAAACCTTTTCTTGCTCAGCAAAGTACTTTGAGTATGTTTATCTTAGCTGATGAAAGTGTCTTCAAATAATAAATAAATAAACAAATACTTGTGGTTTTCTCTATGTTTAAAGTTGAGGGCAGATTGAGAGAGGAGCCAAAATATTAATATCTGGAAAAAGCACCATCTCAAGTCATTCTGTTTATGAGCATTGTAAAAATCCTACTTGAAATATGCCAAATACAATGCTGTTGCCAGGGAGTTCCTTTATCTCCTTGTTGGCATGAGCCTCTGACTACCCTGTAGGATGAGATGCCCAAAGCTTTGTCAGAGGCAGAGATGACTTGCTAAGCTGGTAGAATATTCTGTAATAATGGAGAAAAACAGTGTTTGGAAGAGATAATGAGTTCACACAATCTCTAAAAACCAGGAATTGCATTATCTTTACATGTATTGTCTCTTGAAGAAAACACTGCCAGCTCTTAGCTTTCACTGAACAGAATTAGTTCTGTTCTAAACCAAACCAGGACATTTCTCGAACTACATTTTATTGTCATCATCATCATTTCTTCTAGAATTGTTCTTTATCAGAAATGAGAGTGTTATTGTAATGTACACTGAGAGGGCTATGAATCATTTTAACCTTGAACAAGTTGTATAACATGGTGCCTTGGCTCTTTGCAAACACAAAACATGAAATACTATTGTCTTCACAAGGATAGACTGCTAATTCAAATTACTTCTAAGCTGCAACATTTTTCTGTTTGCAAATCTTATACACCATTAGGGGTGATGATTTATCTCCATGAGCTAAACTAGTTCCCCTAATAGCATTAGAAAAGCTCTTATATCTGAGTCTTCCAGAGTCTAAATATTCTCTATTTGCAATACTCCAAATAAGTTGCTGAGAGGCATATAATATTCCATTTCAAAGCACATCTTAAAAAAACCCTCCTTTTTTGTTTCCTTATCTTAATTTTTAATGGCATGTTTTGTATTGCTTTAATAGACAAGGCTGTATCTGTGTACAGACATGTTGCAAAGACAGTGATTGTATTTTGTGACATTTTTTGAGGACTTGGAAATACTTTTCAAGCCATGTTGAAATGTAAATAAAATATTTTTAATGGTTTTGCAGAAGCAGAGTTGTACCAACAGGTTTACTGCTAGATCAAACCCCAGCTTTTATGTTCAGGAAGGGTTTTCTGCATAAAGAATTTCTCTGTCAGAGGGGGAGAAATGCTTAAGTCTCCCTGACTCTTAAGTAAAACTGACTGAGTGTTAGGATCCCATCTTTGTTTATTTGTGGAGATCCAAGGACAAGTATCTGATTAGTGTGCTTTGGGGATATCCACATTGCAGAGTGTCAAACTCTGGAAGAAATTAGATTAAGTTATGGATGGTACAGCTGTGAACAAATCTGTAGCATTTCAATACCCTATCTTCTAACCATACACAGATATAGATAACCATAGCATAGATACCAACTACTGTAAGGTCCTTCAGTGGTGAGGCACCCTTTCCAACATACTTAAGAACACAGAGAAAATGTAATACTTAGTTCTTGCTGCAAAAATATGCAGATTTTTGGTCTGTTTCTTGACTGCCACTCTTGTTGTATGTTCCTGTATCTTCCTCAGCCTGTTGCCATGACTTCCAGTCATGCATCTGGTTCATGAATTCTGCCCTGCTCCTGCTGTGAGGACAGCTGGGCCTGTAGTGGTGTGTGTTTGTTGTAGGGCTTTTCTGCAGTGAGGGAACAGCACAGAGCTAGCAGAGCTAACTGACCTTTGTGAAACATGATGCAAGTCTTAAATTGTTTTAAACTGTTTTAAAGAAATGTGCTTTTTCTTAAACATTCAATGCATCACTAGGCACAGTCTGAAAATCCCTTGTGGNATCACACTTGTCCTTATTTGTATATTTGTTTTCATATTGTCAGTGATTTTGAAACCCTAACAAACAACTCGTGATCTATTTTTTGATTTTTTTTTAATTTAACTGTAATATAAAATGCTACTTGAAATTAAAATTCTGTATGCTGAACATATCTATAACACATTGCAAAACTACCAGAAATTTCCAAGCTGCCTTTGTGTTTGTGTTTACAATATTCTTTTTCCCCCCCTGCATGCTCTTCCAATGTGTTCACGCAGTAGGTGAATATACAGAAGACATTGCTGAATTTGCAAATAGTTGGGCTGTGCAAACCTCAGATGACAGAGCTTGTGTACCTACTGCCTCAGATTTTTCAAGTCCTTGCTCAGCTGATGCAGAATCCACTGAGGTAAATTAGTCATGATATATATCTCTATAAATACAGATATAGATATACATGTACATATGTTCTTAGTCTTCACTCCCTAGTGATGGTACAAGTGTAGCAATACACACCACGTTGAAAAAAGCCTTAAATGCATGGAGGCTTTGAGAAAGGGAGGATTCAGATCAGGAATGTTGCTAGGGAATGTCTGAAGATCTTCAGATGTTTAACTTAAAGTAAAAAGGCTCAGATAGGATGTGCCATATAGCACAGGTCTGCTGGCAGAGCTGTTTCATTACTGCATTAAACTTGGGTTCAGTTTTCAATCCTGGCATCTTGCATCTTAATTTGTTTGAAATTTTGAAATACTGCTGTTTCATCTCAGCTGATTTAGGAGCAGCAACACCATCAGGCCAGCCTAGGCAGAGAGGACAAAGTTTAGGAGGGATAATAAAGGAGACATAATAATAAATTGAGACTGTGAGATTCTCAGATTTTAGTGGGGATATAAAGGACCCTAGATAAAAGAAGCAAAGTTAAAAAGTATTGTGCTTGTTCAGAAAGTATTTGCTATCTGTCATTTACTGCTTCTCCTTAACACACAGGATGTATTCCTCAAGTGCCAAATACTTCTACAGTTTCCATTTCTCAGCTGTCATGAAAGCATAGATCCATATTCCTATATTTCTAGCTGTATGAATGATCTTTGCAGGTAAGACTGGAATTCTTGACTCTTTCATTTGAGACCAGAACTGAGCACCACTGAGGAAAGTTAGGAGGAACCAAGTCCAACGTGAAAGAGATGGCATTGCTTAGTGAGTGACTTAGTGTGGAAACAAAGGGCACAGAACCAGCCTGCCAAGGCATATTTTGATTGCTAAAGCTTTATATGTTTCAAGGAAATACTAGACAGGTACAAGAGAAGTCCATGGAGAATCACTAACAACAAAAGATATCATACACACAAAAAAATCACAACACCCCTGAAATATTTATTTGGAGGTCCTGAACCAAAAATACCTGGAGATGATACTAAAGAAAATATCAATGACACTGGAGGAGCTGGACCATTTTTCTGACACAATTGAACTGTTTTTAGTAGAATTTTTCAAAACTGTTTTATTTATGTAAATTCAGAGTTGTCAAAAGAGATTCAACTGTTACTAGCTTTGGTGGGAGCTACAACCCTTCAAGCTGCTGGCATTTATAGGCAACCTGATATTTTTCCCTTAGCTCTCCAGATTCTTACTTAGTTCTTGTCATTCAAGTTAAACTTCTTGTTTGATATGGTTTTTAAATTAAGAAGTAATTGTCATAAATAGCAGGATTTTTACCAGATACTTGGATTATCTTGGAGTATTATAAACTTAATGAAAAACACATAGAAAGGATCACAAGACTATAAATAAGAATTACTCAGTGTAATCCGTTACTTCTTGTTAGTTCATTCTTGATGTATTTTTAGTTTTCTGCTTTACCATAAATTCAAGATAGAAGAATTTGTGTTTGTAGGCAAATCTCCAAAGTGTGCTTCCTGAAGTTTATCATCTGTACATTGATTTTGCTCAGAGGAGAGATGAGTTGTCTCTGTATGGTCTCTTTGCAATTCAGGAGTTTATTGTGACTTTTTCTTAGCAAAAGAAGAAGAATGAAAATTTTCAGATGTGATATTGTATTAGTGTCACTGTGTTAAGGTGGATTTTTCTTTTTGTCAACATGCATAAGTGTGTCGATGTGAATTGTGTGAAAGTTAAAACCCTTGAAGGAAGTTTCTGTGTCTCAGAACCTTATTAATTTAGGCTTATTTTGTTTATAAAAGAGATCTGTCTTCTTGTGGCTTAGTGTCAGTTTACGAAGTTTTTTGTGGGGCCATAGTATATGCCAAATATTCTTTCTATTAAGACCCATTTAATTGGATTAGAGAAGGATAGCTGCAAAGGCTGTGATCACTTTTAACAAAGAGTGTAGTGGTGTTTGATTTGATAACAGATGTGCTGAAAGCAGAATACAAACACAATATAATATATTCCTAAGACCATTAATTTTGGAAACATGATCTTCTGTGCTGAAAAACAAACTCAGCTGATTTGTCATAGTCATGCTTGTAATAGAAATGTTGTGTTATGACTAGTTCATTTAGGCATCAAGTCCCCTACAGTAAGGGCTGGGAAAAGGTTGGACTTTCACAGTAACAAAAGGTTGGTGGTATCTTGCCTTACGTGACTGCTAAATAAGATTGGAGCTTACCTAAATGCTGATGAATGTCTCTTTACTGGCAAAAGCTCACTGTACAGCTTCTTCTGTATAGACCAAGGCAGAGATAATGTCTTTGTCCAAGATCACACTGTAAATCCCTGAGTCTGTCAGGGAGCACTTCAACCAAAGGTCAGGAATCTACCAACAGGCTTCTTCTTGCCTAAGTTCAAGGACTGACATGACATTGGAAACTTGAGCTTGTTACTTGGACCAGAATGTCTTTTATCAGCATAGCTCAGAATTTCCACATCACACAGGAGGGAGAGGGCTTGAGACATGGATCTTGAGACTGTTGAGTTGTACATTGTCTTGAAGACAAGATCATGCTTCTCTTTTACTATAAGCAGCATTTATCTTTTTTTTTTTTGTAATAAATTAGTGCTTTTGTTCATTCTGGTAATATTAAAATCAAATAACTGTTTGTGAGATCAGATGATAAAAACACAACAATGTACTTAGTATAGCTCCTTCCTTTTCAGAATATTTTCACTGTGCACTGTTATGACTCAGCTAGGTGTGAAATGATCCTGTCCAGTGCCCCATGGCAGCAATTGGTAGAAGGGATTTGAGTTCCTTGATTACTCTCTCGTTTTATCATTTCAGATTGGCTGATGATGAAACATACTGCAGGGCTGTGACAGAGTATGCTAGAGCATGCTCTCATGCTGGATCCCCAGTGCGGGACTGGAGGGATGACTTTCCTGCCTGTAGTAAGACTCTTTAATAAAGCATACCATGTCACCTTTGGGGTATTCATTTCAAATAATTCCAATCTTGATATCATTTGTCACTATAGGACTCAAATCTGATACTGAAGTAGATCAGCCAGCTTCACTATTGCCTGTGGACAATGAATTCAATGACTTGCTAGAGGAATATTTGAATTCATTCCATTGTGATCTGCTCTAGATCCATACAAAATTTATGTTTCTGCAGATTGCTTGAAACATCACATGTGCTGGTCATATTCTAAGACAAAGAACAAATATCTGTGGAGATCTAATGTTGCCCCTTTTTCCAGATGACCTTTCAGCCTGTGGCCCTGTAACAGAATTTACATACAGTTAATCCAGCTCCTTGTAGTTATCACCACCACCCACCAATTGCAGTTCAGTCTCATGCACAAGGCTTTCATAGAATCATAGAATCCTAGCCTGGTTTGGGTTGGAAGGGACCTCTGGAGCTCATCTAGTCCAACCCCCCTGCAGTGGCCACGGACATCCCCAACTAGAGCAGCTTGCCCAGAGCCCTGGCAAGCCTCACCTGCAATGCCTCCAGGGATGGGAACTCAACCACCTCCCTGGGCAACCTGTGCCAGTGTTCCACCACCCTCGTGGGGAGGAACTTCTTCCTAATGTCCAGTTTAAATCTACTCCTCTCCAATTTCAAACCATTGCCCCTTGTCCTTTCACTGCAGGCCTTTGCAAACAGGCCCCCTCCAGCTTTGGACTATCTGAGATATTAACACATGTTCCCCTCTCACAGAAACTGTAATTTCCTTTGGAGAGGTGATGTAAGAATTTGGTAAAGAGAGACTTAAATACTGATTAGAGATTCACAACAGTTCATCAGTTAAAAGCTCTCCAAACAATCCATTGTACATGATTTGAATAGTTACCCATGCCACAAGAGCTGCACAACAGTTTGTTTGAGAGAGAGGGATTCTCCAGTATGGAAAGAGAAATTGCACTAGTGTTCAATGTACCATGTATTTTTTTCCAGCTGAGAAGTGTGAAGATAGCTTTGTGCACCGTGACTGTATCAGTTGTTGTCCACCAACCTGCACATTTGAAAAGGATTGTCTGGGCAGCAACCTACACTGCTTAGATGGCTGTTACTGTCCAGATGGTAAGTACTGTCCATTCTATTGGAAAAAATATGTGTAAAGATAATATCCAACAGCTAAATAGACTGTGCTTAAAGTTGAAGCCTGAAAATATGAATATTGTACATTCTGCTTTACGTGTTGTTATTCTCACTGTAATTCTTCCTTTCATTGAGTTCTAAACATTTATCCAGAATAAAAAGGTAGCTCAGAATGAAATATGAGTTAAAATATGGTTACAATAACATATTGCATAGATTTAATCCACTTTATTCAAATTATTCAAATATCTATTGAGGTCTTGTTTAAACAAAATATGTCTTACACTCTGTACAAGAAAACAAACTTCCTAAGACTTGTATTCAATAAAAGTTAGAGATTGGACTATGAACAGTCTGTTCTAGACAGACTAAAGATTATGTGATCTCAGAACCTTTTCATTTTTGACTCTGTATAGTTTTACATGCTTAAGGCAAACATTTTGCATAAAGCAACTATTCAGAGTGACAACTACTTTAAAAGATCTTCCCTGTTCATCACTCTGAGCTCTCTGCACTTGCTGGGTGACTCTTTTTGCTGGTCCCTGGTTAGGAATGATTAGATCACCTTCTGGCAGGTCTGAATGTTTGAGTCAGATGAGGAAAAGCAGTGATCCAGAGTTTGTTAATTTGTTTTTGATCTCATTTATTAACTCCCTTCCCAATAGGTCTCATAATGGAAAATGGAACTTGTATCTCAGTGTCGAATTGTCCTTGTGTTTATCATGGAACTGCCTTCCCTGTAGGCTCAAAAATTGAACAGGAATGTAGCAACTGGTATGTGAAAGCCTCCTGTTTGTGTTTGCTCTCTCTGTGATTACTGCCTATGGTTAGTAAACATCATAGTCACATATACATTTGAAAGGCTCCTTAGTAGCTATGTTTCACAGTCTGGGCCCTGTGTATCACTAAAATACACAGGGTATTCTATGGCATGGGGGAATTCAGGACCTAGTCATTTGTTTGAAGCTGTTCTTTTCACTAAAGATCAGAACACTGAATTTCTGTTTTCTTTTGTGATTTTTCTTTTTAGTATTTGTATTGGTGGCATTTGGAACTGCACTGATCATGATTGCCCAGGTATCTGTACTTCATTACTCTCTTATTTCCTCAGTTAACACGAGGGATAAACTTTTCAGAAGACAACAGAACCAAATATGATCCACGGGCTTGTGATGCCCATTTAAGAGGGTTAAGTAAATGGATGTTGAGAGCAGCAGTGGGTGAGCTAGGGTAAAGCTGTTCAAGCACCTGACCATACTCACCTTACCCTTTCCCATTTGCTTTCCTAATTCAGTGTGTTATAGCCACTTTTTGTTTTCTATCTCCCTTTTATGCCCTCTGTTCTTTGGGGCTTATTTCTACTGCCTGTGCAATGCCTAGGCCAGGTATAAGGATCTCCTCAATTCTAGGTGCAACTGTAATGCATACAATAAGAAAAGCATCATTGCAGTGCTCAGTGTACTGTATTTTCTCCCTTGTGGCAGCAGTTCATGTTTGGAGAATGATCCTTCTCCTTAAGGATAGTCTGTAATGAGTTACTTGGAAGAATATGCAGTAGCCAGGTAGTGAAACTCCCTTGACAGTTCTGTAGCTTAGACAACATTACACTATGAAACTTGGGAAAGAGAGAGTTTTTTACGAACTAAGGAGTCCTCTCTGAATGAGCTAATAAACAAGGCTTGACAGTTACTAAGCAAGGCTTAACAGTGTGGAACTGGAATCATAGAATCCTAGAATGGTTTGGGTTGGAAGGGACCTCTGGAGCTCATCTAGTCCAACCCCCCTGCAGTGGCCAGGGACATCCCCAACTAGAGCAGCTTGCCCAGAGCCCTGGCAAGCCTCACCTGCAATGCCTCCAGGGATGGCAACTCAACCACCTCCCTGGGCAACCTGGGCCAGTGTTCCACCACCCTCGTGGGGAGGAACTTCTTTCTAATGTCCAGTTTAAATCTACTCTTCTCCAATTTCAAACCATTGCCCCTTGTCCTTTCACTCCAAAATAAATAGTTGACACTGAGAACCACTCCTTAAGTCTTGTGTGTGCATGTGAGGGGTTAATTATGACTACTCTGGTCCTTTGGACCACATGCCTTTTGGTAGTGGCAGTAGGTTAGATGTGCTCCCATGGAGCACCTTCTGCAGCAAAATGAACCTAGTTCATGTGCTCTGACACTGCCTTACTGTGTGAATGAATGTGCAGGAAGTGGGGATGTGCTGGAGACTTGCTTCAACAGGACACTCCTGATCTGATCCGAAAAATGAACATAAATGTGTCCTGAGGACAGCATTTGCAGATTCTTCATACCTACAGTAACAAGCAGTTCACACAGTACCTAGAAGGAAGGAGAAAGAAGTTTGTCCTCTTTCACACTCACTGATGCCAAAAGAAAAAGAAAATTCTAGCAAACTTCAGAGTTGTAACAAAGAGAGAACTCTTTTGTATTTTAAAGAACTTGTGACTCAAAGGCATCTCATCTGGTTAGAACCAAAAAATGCTGCACATTGATGTGTGCAATAGGAGAGGTTATCTGATGGGAATAGGTGTATAGAACATATTTTATTTCCAAATGCCATAATAACTCGATAAGTTAGCCTGGATTATGTGCTTAGAAAAAGGAGAAGAAAAAAAATCTTATCTTACTTCCATCATTTACAGAATAATGTTACATTCTTGTTTGTCCTTTCTCTCTCAAGCTGAGTGCTCCATCACAGGGAGCTCTCATTTCACGACATTTGATGGACGTCATTTTACCTTTCTTGGGATTTGCCAGTACATTTTGGTAAAAGGCATTGGGGAAAACAAATTCACAGTCACTTTACAGAAATCACCTTGTGGACAGGTAAGTCAGAATTGTTGTTGAACTTTCACAACAAACGTGCCCATCCATATTCCAGGCAACCCTGTGTAGGTTCTGTTGTAAACTACTGGGTTATGCTTAACAGAAAATAGAAATTGAAAACATTTTACAGCTGTTTTGTAAGTGGCTGTATTGCTACATGTTATTGCCCCTTGTAAAATCAATTGCATCTTTAGAGGGATAAAGTCTAAAGAGTTATCCATTTATGCACATTAAACAAGTATGCACATTTTTGGTTATGGCACAAACAGATGCTGGCAGCACTGAACAGATTTAATACACTGCTAGTTAAACAAGAGGGTTTTTTGGGTAGCTTTAGATTTTTATTTGATATGGTGTAGTGTATTTAATTTGCTGGAGCAATGCCTTTTAATAGCTGTTGAAGAGACTAGCCATCACACATAGTTGTTTGGAAGTATTTCGGCAGGTAGCCAACACTGGGCTTTATGAATAGAGGTGCTTGTACAAGGTGCTTATCCATGAGACTGGATTCAAGGATACCATTAGTCACTTCAGCTCTCGGGAGAAGGGGCTCTGAGTCTGGGACTCACAGCTGTGTGTGTGCTGAGGGCTGGGATGCCTGACTTCATCAGCAAGGATGCACTGAGCTGCCCTACTATGGGACTGTCATGTCCCTCCAAAGCTAAACCATGAACTGGTGCCTCTGCTTTTTTTTGTAAGGACCTCTTTCTTCTGCGTAGCTGTTGAGACTCCTGTTTCTGCATTTCAGGTGTCCTCAAGCATGAAATGATTGGTGAGGTAGCCACTGAGTCACAAGGATGCTACTGGAAATAACCCTTAGCACAACTCTATGCACCTTGGAAAGTTTCTGGGTGAAAACATAGGGGCCTCAGGGAGCATAAGATGCCTGGTTTGAGCTGGTTATATGTCAGCTTTAGTCCTGTATTTAGGTTCATAAATTCTGCCTGAATAGCACTCTAAAATGATGAGTATGAGTTAGTCACCATTTCTTGATAGTTTGTAGTATTATTCTGGAGAAATTATATCCTTTTGGTCTACATTTCAAGGCAAAAAACACCTTCATGTGTGCAATAGTTTCTTTCTCCTGCATTGCTGCATTTAGGCTCTGATTGCACCGTTTTTTTGGGTTTGTTTTGTGTGTAGTTTGTTTGGTTTTGTTTCTCCTGTTCCATGGTAATATTAATGCCTTTGCCTGTTTTTTATGGTGAAACTTTTTTCTGCTTAGAACTTTGACCACGCCTGCCTTGAGTCTATAACACTAGTTCTGGAAGATGATGTGAGCAAACAAGTAACTCTCACAAGATATGGTCAAGTCCAAACTGGCCCTAACCAAGTTTTTAACCTTAATGGTAAGAAGTGCATGGAGTAGAATTTGACTAGGATGCTCCAAAGCTTTTTAATAACATCTGTCCATGAAAAAGGAATTCCTTCAAACATAACTTATGAAATGTACAATCACTTGGTATAACCTTAGTAATGGCTCTAGAAATACACTTCTTCAGCCTGTGAAATGGAGTCCTTCACTATGCCTTCATTTCCTTGCATTTATCTTGCAGAGAACATAGAAATTCCCCTCATTTTGTTTGTGTTTAGGGAGGAGGAGGTAAGAAATGAAGGGTGGTGAAGAGAGGTTTGAAATCATCTTGATGCTGATGTTGTCTAGCTTGATTAAAGCTTTTTGGAATATATGACATGGAACAGAATTAATGTACTCTGTGGAATCTATGTTGCTATATATCTATCTATCTAGTGCTGCCTTAGGTTGTGATTTCAGGCATGTTACTTCACCTTTCTTGGAAAGGATAGTAAAATAAATCAGCCTTAAAAGGATGTTATAAAATTAAACACTGAAGGTAGAAATGATATTGCTAAACTTCATGTCCTACAGTGATCAGTAGTAAATTCTAGGTCAATGTTTAGTTTCTTTCTGAAAGAGTAAAATGGGAGTTTCCTTTTCCTTCCTCAACCTCTGTCAAAACAAAGCTTAGGGATTAGTGTGCTGGTGGTTCCAGCTATGTCTTTTCTTTATTGAATTTGCCTAATCACAGATCTGCTTTTGGTATTCACAGCTTTCTATGGCAGTGAGTTTTATAGCTCAGTTATGCTTTCAGTTATTTTGATAGTTCTGTTTCATAATTTCGTTGATAATTTCATTTTATGTCTTTTGAATAAGTTTCTATTTGCTTTCGTATCTGCTTTCCATAGTCCGCAACAAATACAACCTATGCCACATTTTTTGGTGTCACACTGTTGATAATTGGGTGTATCTAGTAAGTTTTATCAGCAAAAGACATTTTTAAGCTCACATAAGCATTTTATTTGCCTTTTTTCAGTTTCTGCACCTAAGTGTGTGTATGTGCAGGCACAGAGGCTGTTTGTGAAGGTAGATCTGCTTTAGGCCTGCAGCTGCAAGTAGTCCAACAATGTGTAGCAAATAGTGCTGTGACTGTGAAATTTCCATTTCCTCACATAATGGATTTGCTGGGAAGGAAAGCTGGGAATTTGATAGGGTCTTAGTTCACATACAGCCTAAGGAAGGAGCTCTACTGATGTCATATCAATAGTATTAAGAGAGAACCTTCTCTGTAAAAATCGCAATACACTTTGCAGACATCTGTTAATTAATCTTATCACATCCCTGGAGACTAAGAAACAAGTGGTTTCTTGTCCTCTCATTGTCACAGGCATGCTGTTGCATTGCTTTCTTCTAAAAAAAAATGAAATATGAGAGTAGTTTCTGGATAACTGACAGGTACAGAAAGGTGAGAGAGTTTGTACTGTCAACAGTAGTTGCAATTCCTGATTTGTATTGCTAGTGAAAAAGATAAGTAGTCTCAGAAGCTGAGATGGAGGATGGGTGAGGTTATTTGGCTGCAGGTGAAGTTGTGCATAGTTTCTCATTTTATTTCTAAGTTCTCAAAAATCTATTTTGTTTAAGGAGTAAACCAGTACAACCTGGAAGCTGGATATCAGTGACTATGGGTTTGTTTGTCTTTTGCTATGTGCAGGGGCTGTTGAAATACAGAATATATCTTCTTTCTTTGTTCAACTGAAAACTAGTTTTGGTTTGAAGATACTCTTTGCTAAAGATGGAGAGAGGATTTATGTTCAAGCTGATGTCAACTGGAAGAAAAGAACATTAGGACTATGTGGAACTTACAATGGGAATTTAAGAGATGATTTTCTGTAAGTTGTATATTGTGCATTTAGATTTGTTTAATAACAAGTGCAAAGTTTTGTAGATTGTAATTATCTGAGCATTTAATTTCATTAACATGCTCATACTTGATTAAACTAGCCGATACAAAATGTTAGTCACTTTTCAAAGTCTGAAAGTCTGAAGTCATTCTAAGATGTTTAGCTAAGCAATTCTAAGAAACCACCATATTATTTCTAGAAGTTATTGGATGATGATATTATTTGAATGCACTTTTTTCCTCCCTGCTGCTCACTTATCATCAGAGCAAACAGATGAGAACTGACATAAAGAGTAGATGATAATACTAATATCATCCTCAACTTACTACTTAGTCAACTCTTACTACTGCTTAATTCCCCTCCCATCAAATTTGAATGGAAAAAAATGTAATTCTGAATCACAGAAATAGTTTAATTAGAAGTGTACTCTTTCCATATTCTTTTACTCAATTTTTTCAAAGTTCCTCAAGTTTTAGTATCACAACATTTTGCTAGCAATAACAAATGCTTGTGGAACAGTTGCTGAAAAACATCAACATGCAAACAGCCTCCCATCAGGACACTGACACTAGCTAACAGGTCAAAATTTGGACATGTCACTGAATGCACATACTTGAATAAAGGCCAAATTCTCCTCTCATTAACATCTCCAGCTGATTTCAGAGTACCTGAATTAAGCATAAGTGAGAGGAGACTTTGAGTGTAAGAATATTTTTGAGGGAAATACTGAAGAAATACCCTCTCTTCTTTTATACCTCACAGACACAAATTCTTTTGACACGTTGAATGTTCAGTGTGACTATGCATCTAAGGCTTTTTGATGTATTTGTGTCCTCATCCATAAGATCAGCAGGATTGTTTCTTTTCCTTCTCAGCTCTCCAGCAGGGATGATAGAAGGGACCCCACAACTCCATGCCAATGCATGGAAGGTTTCCTCAGCTTGTTCTGTGCCTATTAATATTCCTGTGGTTGATCCCTGCAACATTAATCAGCAAAATGGTATGTTTTCACAAAGAAATCTGGAGTTAGCTGTATCTTGCTATTATGGAACATTTTTTGTTTTCTCTGTGAATGACTTGCACATCTATATATTTCAACTTCAGTTTTAGATGTGCATTCTTTCTTTCCTTCTTCTATTTTTTTGGCAAAGACCTTTCTTTCCTTACATTTAGCATGTAAAATGAAGTAAGTCCTTTGTAAATACAAAGCTAGTTGATCTTCTAATGCTGGGTGTACTGGCCATGAGTCCTAAATTCTATCTAATATACATGAAGAATGCTAGGCAGAACACCATCTGTAGTCCTGTAAATTATGCCATTTGAGAGGAATGATGTGATGTATGTTTATAGATTGACAAAGAAAGTGCAGGAGACAGTGTCTTGCTGAGACAGTGTTTAGATCAAAAGTCCCATCTCTGGCTTCTCTGTGTTTGTTGCATTAAAAGTTTCCTTCAATCAGCCTGAGATCTGTGGATTCCTTTAAATTCCAGAGTAAAGAGTTCATTTTGGCTGGTTGACATGCCTGTGTCTTGCACTGAACTTTCACTGTCTCTTCCTTTCCACGTTGCTGTTCTTTTCAGTTATTGAAGACAATGGGCAGACAGTAGTTGCCAATTGTGACACAATTTAGTCTAATGTTGTTAATGTTTCAGACATAAGGCCTCACTAAGGATGTGGGACCTGGCCATATTTAGAGCCTGTGGGAGCAAGCCTACAATAACCATAAACCTATAAGAATTTGGAATATTCTGAGACTTTCTGTGCCTTCAGCACTGTCTGTCTTCTGAAGCAGTACATCTCAGACAAGTTAATTCTCTCCAAGATATTTCATACTTTATCTTCAGTTCCATGCTTCCTCACTGAAGGTGGAATTTGACTTAAGTGTAAGCTGCTTAGCACAGATGGGTGGGTTATATCACCTCCTGAGGTCCCTTCCAGCCTGAATTTTCCTGTGATCCTGTAATCATCACTGGAAAAAGCAGTCTCTGAGTAAATGGTCGTGCCCCACACTACCACCTGTGCTGAGCCAGCACAAGTGTTTTTCCAGGTCTGTGATCTTAATCTGCTGAAATCGAAAGCAAAATGATTACTTCTTTGTTTACTTATTTGTCATGTTATTTTTCAACTAAGTCAAGATCCCTCCTTGAATCTACTTTACTGAGACACTCTAGAAATCTTTGTCAGTGTGTGTATGTGGGAATGAACAGGGAGGATGAAGGGTAGAAATACTCTTTTATCAGCAAAATTGACTTAAATATGTTCCATGCTATGGTGTTCCTGGGATATTCCAGCACTTGTGCTGGCAGTATGTGACAGTGGTAGCAGAAGGGCCTGTTGGTGCTAGAAGGCCAGCTTGGGACTTGCATGCCCTCGAGCTCCAGTTTGTAATGCTTCCTGAGCCCATAAGCCAAGATATAGCTACTGCTGATTTAAGAGCTAACTGAAACATCAAGTAGGAAAAAAACATATTCCAAGCTTTGGAGGACTCTCCTAACGAACTCTTTTGAAATACAGTAACTATTTTGGAATGTATTTTGCCATTTAAGTTACCTGTACTACTAAAGAAATATCTAACTTTTTACATATAGCTATTTTTATCTCACTTGGAGTTTATTGTTGAGGGAGTTGCTTAACCTATCAGTTTTAAACTATGGAACTTTGCAGAAAGACATTGTACACAAGTTATTGTTGCACAACTGGCTATGTTTGGTTTTAATATTTTGTGCTATTCATTTGATTAACTGTTCTATTAAAATGGATTAGGCTAAAACAATGTCACCTTCTCTTAGCTGGGTATGCATCTCACTGTGATATCATCAATCAAGAAGTTTTTACTCCCTGCCATGCCTACGTCAGCCCAGGATTATACTACCAGCTCTGCCGCTTCGACGCGTGCAAATGTGGGAGCAGCTGTTTGTGTAATGCTTTGGCACACTATGCTTATGTCTGTAGTAAGCATGGGGTCATTGTTGACTTCAGAGCTCATACTTCTTACTGTGGTGAGTAACATTTGCAGAATTAAGTATCTTTTAGAAATGTGTGAAATTTAACAGCTCTTCACTTCACTGAATACTGGGAATTGACCATGGGCTAATGACATGCTCAGGGGAGAGTGCTAATGGCATTTGTGTTAGGCATCTGAGTCAGGGATCCTCAGCTGCCTCACAGGGGAGCCTATCCCTTTTTGATGGTTATAGAATGGGTTTAAATTTCTGACTTTCAGGCACAGTCTGAAAATCCCTTGTGGTCTCCTGTGGCCCCTGGTGCCATAACTGTGCCCACAGCAGAGGGAGCATTAAACTCATTGCCCACGGGAAAGTGTGGGCAGTGATACCCATGTTCCTAGAATCCTTGGATGGGTAGGATGAGCTCATTAGCCTTCTGGCAGTCATCCTAGGAGAAGGACAACTCTGATTCCAAACCCGGGCAGATGGAGCTCGTTTAGCCCTGTAAGGCCTTCCAGCTAAGAGGTTAAACCTCCATCCTAAGGACTTGGCTGCCAGTGTCCAAGCTTGCTAGGCCCTGGCAGATGAACCTTAGGACTAAAGGGTGGGTCCAGCTCTGCACATGCTGTGTCTCACCTAAAAAAAATCCCTAGTGCAGGCTCGAGGGTGCTATCTGCTATCCTCTTTTTATCAGCGCTTGGAAAAGGCGCTGAGGAGGAGCATGGATGGAGCCCTCCCTGGAGCTTTGTTCGCGAAGCCTAGCCATACCTGAAATTTCTGACTTTGTACCCTTAAGTCATGTGGAAGCCCCTATTAGGCTAATGTTGTCAGGGAGTGATGGGAGCAGAGCTGTTCCCTAAGGGAAGCAAAGCTGAGGTAGCAGGGACTCCCAGGGATGGGCAGGGCAGCATGGTCAGAGATTTGCCAAGTAGGATACAGCAATGATTTAAAACAAGGCATTTTAAAACCATAAAGCAATGCCTCAACCTTAACCAGACCATTCTTCCTCTCATGGAAGCCTGAGTTGCAGATAGACACACATACTTAACATATCTAAAGAATAGACACCTACTGCTTACAAAATAATTCCAGCCAAGGAACTGTCTCACACAAACTCACCTGAATTTAAACATTTCTAACTTAAGAAGTCAGTAAACTAGAGTACTTTTTCTCATGCATTTTAACTCACTCCAGCAAGACATCATTTTACTTTGCTGTTTTGCACTCCTATGTTATACTGCTTTGTTTTCTATTTTTCACATTCTAAGAGTATGTTGTTCTCCCTTCTTTCTCCCTCTCTCTCCTCCAGCTGTGATGTGTCACAGTGGTATGCTTTATCACCAGTGCTCTTCTTTTTGTAAACACTCCTGTGCTTCCCTTTCTATGGCAAATACCTGTGGTGATGACTGTGCAGAAGGATGCAATTGTCCTGATGGGAAATATTTTGAAGAGTCGGTCAACTTTTGTGTACCGATGTAAGTCATATGAAAATAGAATATATATGTAGGCACATTTTGCTTTTTCCAGCAAGATTTGAAGTAGTTCTTCTGATGTTTCCCTCAAGATGTAGACTGCCTAGAGAGGATAGCAAGCAATATGTGAAGATTTCATGTTGTTTTGTACTAAAGAACAGCAGAGTCTCATCTGCTACTGTGTGCACAGCCACCGACTGCATCTCAAAGATATGTCACACTGGTTTAGAGAAGGGTGATGCCAATTATTTCATTCATAGGAAAGCATTTTCACATGGAAACCTTGGTTTAACACTTAAGAAAAAACCAAGAAGGAATCTATGTAGTAGTAACTCATAAAGTGAGGGATAGCATGGAGGGAGTGGTTAGGAGTGTCCTTTTTCTGTCTCACAACACAAACTCCTTCAGTTAAATAGAAGAAAATTATCAATGAAAGGAAATAGCTTTTGTACATCCTGTACCAAAGATTTACAGCTTACCACCATGGGACTTACTGAGCTCAGGTACTGAATTAAAAACTGGAATGCATATTTATATGAATTTCAAGATTGTATAGAGTTATTGCTAATCATTGCAACGTATGTTTTGGAAAGATCAGTAAAATTCATACTGTAGGGGTAAAGATTGTTTCAAACTATTGATCAGTGTGAGGTAACTTGGTATTCCCATATTTTTGAATGTTTTTTCTAGGGAATTCTGTTGCTACCTCTATCCCCTCTGGTTCCTACCACAGAGTTAATGGCTTTTGCTATCATAATTCCTCTGTTCCATGATTTTGACAGTAGCTGGAATGGGAACTACATGTTGCCATACTACTCCCATAACTGGGGAAAACCAGCTCTTTACATGCACAGAAAGAGCAAAGAAATAATTTAGATATTGAGGAAAATCCTGGGTTTGTTGAAGATAGTAGGAGTTTTGCCACTGACTTCAATGAAGTCACAGTGTCATCCTTTAATTTTTGCCTTTAGAAGTGTATTGTAAGTTTAAAGGTTGACTTAGAGATGGCTGCTTATCATAGCTTGATAAATAACTTATCACAGCTTGATAAATGGATTGCCTTTAAATTCCATTTCATCTTGCTTTTGTATCTACATACCTAAATATTCTTTTAACAGATCTTCCTGTCATTGTCATTACAAGGGCAAAGCTCTCCAGCCTGGAGAGAGCCTTCCTATGCCAACAGGCTCCTGGTAAGTTTGAGTGCCAAGAATTTTCTCTCTCATGTATCACAGTTTGGATGCTACTCAAGAGCCTTGAGAGTTTGTCTGTTGTGTCAAGATTTGAGTTTTGTTACACGCTTAGTAAAAGGGAACCTAATATAAATTGGATTATGTACCTGCTTATTTTAACAACAGGAATACCTGAACAATTCTGTTGGCCAGAGAGTAGCTCAAAACACATGCATAGAGATTGAAGTCCTGTTCTTAGACCTGGGGGCTTTATGATAGAAATATGAGGCTGGTTTTGGAAGAATAAACAATGTGATTCTATTTTGGAAAAAAACTTTTAAACAAAGGCTTGCAGGGAGCTATATTTGTGTCATTTTGTATTATTAATTTGTGATGGAATCCTGGCCTCACTGAAACAAATGGGGAAATCTCCCAGGTTTCCTGGTCAAACTTGTTCATTTTACAAGAAATGCTCTCAGCCTGCTGATTTAAAATCATGTCTGTGACTTTTGTGTAAAGGTTGAATCTTGCTGAGGTATTAGATATCATAGTTGTTATAACTGAAGCTTGGTGATCATGTAGCTCCAAAAGTGGCTTTGGTTTTGTGCCATTGCTATGCCTCTACAAAGATTTTGGTTTTTTTCACTGTTTTTTGTTTTTTTCAAGGAAAATGCAAAGAAAAAAAAAAGAGGACTAGGTTTATCATAGAATGCATTTTCCTGCAATTCTGTATTTTATCACAAAAAGAATCAAGCTGTATCCCCTAGTGTCTGTGCAACAGGAGATTCGCATGCTATAGCCTTCCATGTTCACCAAAGTGGATAAGGTTTTGTATTTGTATTTGCAAGGTTTTCTGAATCACCTGGCCCTACATTCCCACAGAGGCTAACATAGCCAGCTTTTTATTTCAATGAATGTTGGGCAATTAAATAGTACATATACACCTTTATGAGTTTGGACTGTTATTACAAATCAGTGATTAGAAAACACCAACAAAATATTGGTCAGAACTCATGGTTTCAAATTTATTCCTCCTTCTCTTAATGATTTCTGTTGTTTAAATTGGGTTAGGTGGTATTACCTTTTTTAACATGGTGGCTACAAAACATTTTCCTCTGGAATAAAGATGGTCTTGTTTTTCTTTTTCAGTCAGTGTTTGAATGGAACAGTGAAATGTATTGAATCCACTACAGAAAATACAGGTAATTTACAGTCTTGTCTCATATTATGGTTGCACAGAGCAAGTTTTTGACTTTAAATAGTCATTTGGTTTTCTCCTCATATGTCTTTTCATTAGTGTCATGACATATTTAAAATAAGAGGTTAAAAGCACAAGATATCTTGGTTGTTTGTTTTTTTCTTTAGTACAAACTGTACCACTAAGTCACTTGGGAAATATTAATAAAAATGACCTAGGAGGTCAATATGTTCTTGTAGGAATACCTACAATTAGGCTCACTAGCCATGTTTAGGAAGCCTGAAGATCTTGAAGTTCATTAATAATTTCCTTTCTAGAAATCTAATAGATATAGAAGAGATTTCAGTACACTGAAAATTAGGCTACTGCTGTCTACCTAAGGCATAATTACTCCAGCTTTAAGAACAGGCAGTGCATCAGGTGCAGGGTACATAGATCCAGATGTTTAGTATTAAATTTTGGTCTTTTTACATTAAAACATCTATTAATTTTATATCTCTGTAATACAAATGAAGTTAGTCTTCAATTCAGATTATATTCTTATTTCTACTGTAAAGCAGTCTAACTGTACATTAAAATAGATAAATTGTTAAAAACAAATAGCAAACTTTCAGTGTAAAGCAGCAGTTGATCTCATTTAACCTGCATTTGCATTTGAAGTTCACGTATGCCCTGAAGGAAAAATCTACTATGACTGCAGATCTCCTGTTCCTGGACTGCCAGCAGCAGGTGTGAATTGTGGGATCTCCTGTGCAAACCTTGCCATGAACTTCTCCTGTGTCCCCTCACCACCCTGTGCAAGTGGCTGCATTTGCCCCCCTGGGTGAGTTTTGGCAGAACAACACGAAGCACAAGCTATAGACATGTTTACATATTTTTCACAGTTTAACTCTGCTGCTTCTTTTTTTTTTTCTTGAATTCCAGTGGTCTGACATCTCTAATTTTGAAGCTATTTTGTTCTATAAATTATTGCAGAGGTACAGCCGCAGTTAAAAGGCCAACTCTTTTGTCCCTGAGAGCCATTTCTTCTTCCTGCTGGTGCAGGGCTCCATGCTATATTGCTTTCTCAGCTGGAGTCCCATAGTTTCTGTACCCTGAGATCATGATTCCACTAGCCCATGAGATATCCTGTTTGCTGCCAGTCCAGTTGGCTGGTAATTGAGACTCTTTGGATGCAAGATAACTCCCACCACTTGCACACTATAGTTGAAATGTAGAAGCAAACATGACACAAAAATGTACTGTAAAGCCTCTGTGTTGCTGCTTAGTGCCAGGTAATTGCCTTGTCTAGACTCCTACCCAGGCTTACAGGACTGAAGCCCAACCTAGGCCAGGAGTGCCGACTGGATCCTGCCCTCTTCCCCTTCAGTGTCTCTGCCCTTCTAAACTCAGCCAATGGTTTTGTTTGCTCAGCTCATGTATTTGGAATTTGGTGCCCAGAAACAGTCTGCTGAGCTTTGCAGGGACCAAACCAAAGTCCAGAAGCCAAAAACATTTGTTGCGAAGTTTCTGTCAGGATCAACCACCACTTCCTGCATCTGTTTCCATTCCCTCCCCTGATACCTGCTGTGTGCCCTTGAAGAGTCAAATATGCTGTGGAAATTGCTGCAGTTTGGTTCAGGTGGAGTGCTGCCTGTTTTTTCTCAACATTAGATTTGATTTCTAGGCACAGTCTGAAAATCCCTTGTGGNTGTGCTTTTGAGTAGGAACTGCTGCCCCACACTAGCATACACCTTTTGAGGTGAAGGAGAGCTGCAGCTGTGAGCTTTGTGAGGTCTCCAGGTGTGCACTGTGGAGATAATTGGATTTGGAGAGCTTTTGCTGCTGCAACACTTGTCCTTGGATGGATGGAAGATGAGTTACTTTGGGCAGCGTTTAGACAACACGCTACACGGTCAGTTATGTTGATCTACTTGTGAAATTTACACTTTCACCTTAACAATTCTTTTCTTTTGAAGGATGGCTGAGCATAGAGGGAAATGTTATATTCCTGACAGCTGCCCATGCACCTGGAAAGACAGGGAATTTGTGTCAGGAGAAGTGATAGCCACACCATGTTACACCTGGTGAGTGACATGTATTTTGCATAGTTATAAATCATCTGGGCCTAGACACAAAATGAGACTAATAGAAAAAATGTATGGAGTACATGGAAAGTAAAAGAAAATATATGCTTGTTTATAGAGAGATAGAGGATATATCTTTTATTAGGCTCACCAATAGACTTGGAAGAGTAGTCAGACTTTGGGGTGAGTGCTTGTTCAGGTCTAAAAAGGAAACAGAAAATGTCCAAGTTAAAAAACAGTCAAGAACAAATACTTGAGTCCACAGATATCAGTTAATCTCTGAAAGAAAAGACATTTGGCATTTTGGAGATTAGAAGGTCATGAAAGACAACCAATGAGAAAGAAAAGTGAAATGAAATGTACGACAGCAGTAAATAGGCTGCATCTTTGGGAACTGCACTGCTCGCAGTGGGAGTTCCCAGTGAGCATAAATGACTGTACAGGAAGAAGATGGGCAATAACAACAACAAAAAGGAAATTAAAAGCATTAGACTTGGAAAATGAGCTAGCACCCAGCATCCTTTTATAGATGCAAAACAGTTTTTCATCCTTTATAATTTGCTAGACAAAATATCTATCTTCAGTTAAATGTATGTTTAATAATAATAAAAATTTTGACACGACAGATTTAATCAGTTAAAAACTGAGTTGGAAAATCAACAGAGTTTATACACTTAATACAAGCAAAATTAGAGGTTGTCAGTGCTATCTTCATACAACCTCATGTATGTCACAGAATGTATCTGGCAGGACAAGTAATGCAGCAAGATATCAGCATTTATTTTTTAAACTCATCCTTGCTTGCCTGATACCCTGAAATCTTACAGGTAGCAACTGGAGGTCTTTTGCATTCAATATGTGCAGATTTTAATCAAAATTTCTTGAGAAAAAGATACAATATTGATGGTTTATGAATGACATTGCTGTGACATGTTTTCTTATCCATACTGGAGGCAGTGATGGAAACATTTTTCATGGGCCATAAAAATGTTAAGATTTTGTATTAATTTCTTATGCATTTTTATTGTACAGATGTGCTGCTAGCAAAATGCTCAACACTTTTGTGCCGTGGTATCACCAGTAATTTCAGAAGCAAGCCACACAATAGCTCTGTGTTCCAGTCTGAGAATTTTTTCTCTTCATGAATTTATCTATGACTTGAACTAAAGAACCCAAGAAAGGTTTTTTTATAAAATAAAATGACCCTGGTCTGAGTGGGAAGATAGTAACTGTTAGTTTTCCTTGCAGTGTTTGCCGGCGAGGGATATTCAGTTGCACTAGTTACCCCTGTCCTGCTGTGTGCACTATCTATGGAGATCGACATTACTACACCTTTGATGGGCTGGAGTATGATTATATCAGTGACTGCCAAGCTTACCTGCTAAAGGTAGGAGGATTCTTCACACATTTTCATGTGTCCAAGTGAAAGTTTCCATGAGAGAGTATTTTAAGCACTGAGATGATCTATAGGAACAAACATTAAGAAAACAGGTGCAGAACAGATGTGTCTGAAAGGAAGAATCTGTAAATGACATTTCATGCTCAGCCATTTGAAAACGTTACCTGGATGGGTCCTTAGGGAGCTATGTTGTCTAGAGGAAAATAGAAAACCATGTTTTCTCTTCTATCTTATTCATCACAATGAGTGAAGAATAACACTATGGAAACTGTTCTAGAACTAGGTATGATCTATAGATTTATTTAATAATTATATCTATAAACTTTGCATGACAGAGGGTTAATGATGACCTCTGAGGCTGCTTGGACTCCTTCCTGAATGTGGTCTGCATCAGATCTGGAGTATATGTGTATAATAATAGCAAACACAATGATTTCATAATTCAGCTATGAAATCCTTCACTGAGATTTTCTGGCAGCTACATGTTAATGTTCCTCATAGCACATATTTACAGTACATTGCTAGCCTTTTTTGTTTAATAATACCATTACTGACATTTAGAAATATATTCTATTACTAACAACACTATTGTTTATTAACATTGTTGCTATTATTATGTCTAAGAGTCTGTCTTCTGAGTTACAGTAATGTCTTTAGAAGAATGTTCATTTTCTGTCAACCATGAATGTCTAACTTTAAGAAACAGCATGGTTTCTCACCAAGGACTACTGCAAATAATTTGTGTCAAGTATGTCATAGTAGAGTATTCACAGCTGTGAAATTAAATAGATTGGTGCCAGGTTTTTTTTCTTTGTCAACAAAAAGCAATGGAGGTTTGGTAAAGATGATAAAAGTGCCTCATACCAACCTCCTGGCACGTATCATATTGTCTCATCAAAGTGCACTAACTCATAGAGGTATAGGAACCTTTGGACAAATCTTCTTCTTTTTGGATGCAAGAAAATAGGGGTTACTTCACCTGTAAAATCATCTTGCCTGTAAGATGAGGTGGGAAGGTGAATTGTCACATCTTAATTCTTGTGCCACCCAACCAGAGAGAAGTGAGACTGATTAATGCTGCTTTTCAAACATCAGTATGATATTGGGATGTTTTGCTTTTACAATCAAATGCCACCTGCCACTCTACTGCATAAGAAATTAGCTATCTGGAAACAAACCATGGCAATCCTTTGGAGTCTGAGGATAAGCAGGCACATAATGAAGGCATGTGGCACACTGCCAACAGGCCTTTCTTCAGGTGAACATGATGGCACAAATGACAAAAATGCTGCCTACATACATCTGCTTTTCAGATGACTTAGACTTTTTTCAGCTTTTCAAATGTTCCCCCCCCCCCCAAACTTAGCTAATGTGGGAAAGCATGGCCTAATTTGTTCATTATTTTTCTTTCCTCTTGAGTATATGAAAAGCTTTAATGATCTATATTGAAGCACTGTTTATTACAAATTAAGCACTGCATAATTACATCTGCAACAGATGATGCATCTGTGGGCTTATTTTTGACTGTGAAATGTTTGGACAAGTTTTAGGGAGGAAAAAAGCAACAAAGGATGGGATCATATGGCAGATGCTCAAGGGTTTTGAGGGAACTAAACCACAGAACTGATGAATTATGTGATGTACAAGCCTGGAATCAGAGGAATGGAAGATGGGAGTATAAACAAATGTTTTAAAAGGACTCTGTGTCTGAATTAGTCAGGAACAGACTGATATGTCTGATTTACATATGAAAGAAATTCTAATAAAGAGAAATAATTGAGGAAAAGTTGAACTCTTTTTCTCTGAAATTAATGCATGATGAATCTTCTGAGTTATTTTGTGAAAACAATAAACATGGATAAGGATTATTGGGTCAATACATGAGTGTTTTAGCTTAAAGACCTTTTGGAGACAGATTTCAACAAATATTTTTTAGAGACTAGTCTCTCATAGCATGAGAGCAAAGATTCTTTGAGACTTTGATTAAAAGTTGTAAGTTAAAATACAGAAATAAATGGCCTTTTGTTTAGAATGGGGAAATCCTGGTGATGTCCCACAGGGATCCATGTGTTCAGCATCTTCAGATAAAACTTTGAAAAGGGAGTGTGAGGATTAAGGTGAAATATGCTGTGGGTGAAGAATCAGTCTGACTAGCTGAAACAAGGCTAGACCACCAAAAGCTTCAGGAGGTCTTATGGCAGAAAACACTGGATAATAAAATGGAAGCTAAAATTCAACAGTGACATATACCAATCAGTGGACATACAAAACCCCTGTTACTGTGCTGCCATGAAGATAGGCACTTAAAGTAGCTACTTCTATGCAGGAATAGAGTTTGATGTGAGAAAAATATATGAAAGAGATGTAATTTGCATTTTCCTAGTGGCAGCCTGAGTGATAATCCAAACTGTCATCCCTTCTCCAGTTTCATATATGTTTTTATTTGCATGTACACAGTTAGAGCACAGTTGTACCACATAAGCTATACACAGTTGTATCACATACTGTTGTGGTTAAACTCCATTATTTGAGCAGACAGGATAGCAAGATGAGATTGCTCAAAAGAAATATGCTTTGTTGTTCCTAGAGCAGAGGTTTCCATGGTTGTCTTTTCAACACTATCCTCTCCTACACTGAGGCCATGTGCAGTGATGCTTTTGATAGTAGTATCAGAGTAATATGAGTCTCCCTTGAGCTACTCTTTGCTCAGAAGGTATGCAAGAAAGCCCTCTCTCTTAGAGCCTGTTACCCAAATAAACAAGCCAGAGCAAATGTGGGAAATTAGAGGTAGCTGCAGAAGTTTAAATGTCTTGCCTAAAACCTTGGCAGGCACAGCTGTCCAGGGCACTCTTGCCACTTAAACCATGCTACCTGTTCTACAAACCAACACACACACATATATATATATATTTTAAAATATATATAAATTTATAATATATAATCATATGTAATATATTTATAACATATAAATATATAATATAATTATATAATATATTGTATAATATAAATATATTACATATGATTATATATTATATATTTATATATATTTTAAAATATATATAAATATATATATATTTAACTTTAATCATAGAATGGTTGGGGTTGGAAGGGACCTTTAAATATCATCTAGTCCAAGCTCCCTGCCACGAGGGGTATGAGCTGTGTGTTTCATGTTCCCCACCTGTAAGGCATTCCAGAACAGCATAGATCTGACAGTTGCGAGTACAAAATCCATTGACTTCATGGAAGTTTAGAGTGCTGTCAGAAGGCTGATTTTTATGGATAACATGTAAAAGGCTCACCAAAGACCTGAAATTGAAACAGCTGATGTGGTTGTAATATTGTATATACAACACTGTAATAAATTTGTCCTTTCCTTTTACTAATTTTTTCCCCATCAGAAGTGGACTGCTTTGTGTCTGCTGTCTTATATACTCTAAACAAAGGTGGTGTAGCACTGCAATAAGGGAAATGACAACCACCATAAATTTGTGGGCATACTCCTGACTGTAGAACGGAGTCCGAGAGTTCTGAGCTGAGTCCTACGTCCCCAGTGACACAATGCACTCTTTCCATTCTCATTACCAATCCTCACTGTTTGATTTGGCTGTTAGCCTCCCTAAATGGGATCTGTTTGAGCAGCTCTTTATTTTGTCACTGTATTACACTGAACTAAACAAAGAAGTCATCCTTACTTTTTACTATGTTACTAATAAGGACCTTTTGTGCTCTTATGGAAGAAAAATCAAGTATCAGCTTTCAGCCAGTTATGAAACTTCAAACATAAGTTTTATCAGTGTAGCTCACGTAAACATTTCAGCATCTCAGGATGGTGATGATTTTAAGTCAACCAATTTCTTAATTTAAAAGATTTACATATCTATCTTTCTTCCATTTTTTGTTTATCTTCTGTCCTTGATAATGCTACATTCATTCCCTAACAAAATGGTGTTATTTTTCCAGCAAACTTTTACTGTGTGTTATTTGTACTTGCAGTCTATTTCTTCCACTTGCCTGTTTCATAGCTGTCTGTCTGTACAGTAAAATTGCTGTTTCTGTATCACGTGTTGGCCTTTTCCTCTCTTTCTGGTGGTTTTCAGTCCTGCAGTTCAGTGCATTTATTAAGGCTTGTAGGATCAGTGTCCTTGGAGCCCCTCAGACTTGTTCTCTTCTATGAATCAGTATTGTATTTTCTGTAATTTGGGAGAGTATCCAAGCAAGAGTTTAGAGGGATAGTCTACCCCTCAGAATATCCTTGAATGAGAGGGAGCTCTCCCTCAAAACCAACCCACTGACATCTTTCCATGAAATTTAGCAGGCTAAAGGTCTACTCAATACAGTCCTAAAGACAAGAAAAAGAGGAGCTGTTTTATTCCTGTATCTTGAAAAATGGGGGTCAGTAAAACTAAGCCCTCATCCTCAATTATTATTTTATGAATTAGTCCTAACTTTAACATGTGTGATAAAAGTATTTTCACTTTTTTTCATCTCACATTGAGGATTTGGCTATTTTAAAGTCATCTTTTTAATCTTTTTAATGCAACCATGAAGGCTTTTCAAAAGCCAAAGTTATCACCAGATTTAATAAGTCACAACAAGCAGACATTTGATCAAATAATTGAACTATTGTGCCATTTAGAAGTGCAGATGTAACTCTTTTGGGTCAGGAGACACCACATGAGAGCTCATTTGTTAAGGCAGAGGTTCATTTAACAAAACATGTGTTATGTGGTGAACGAGTACTACAGTTTCCCAAATGATTATCCTGTAGGTAAGCATTTCCCAATGCTAGATACCTGGTCTGTCCTGGGTAATACAGCAAGGGAGCTCTTCTCTTGTGTGCCTCTTCTTCTGTTACTAGAAGCCAGTTCTAAGCTCTTAGTTTATGATGCTTTTATTAGAGTGTTTAATACAGAAGTTGGTTGATGCACTGATAATCTTTCACCTGTAACTTGCTAATATATTTATCTTGATGGGTAAATTTGTTAAATGATGACTGGGCATAAGCTGGAGGAATCATACACAAAGCAACAATGCTTCAGTTAGTTACTTATTTGTCACATCTAAGGAGCAGGCACAGTCTGAAAATCCCTTGTGGTCTCCTGTGGCCCCTGGTGCCATAACTGTGCCCACAGCAGAGGGAGCATTAAACTCATTGCCCATGGGAAAGTGTGGGGAGTGATACCCATGTTCCTAGAATCCTTGCATGGGTAGGATGAGCTCATTAGCCTTCTGGCAGTCATCCTAGGAGAAGGACAACTCTGATTCCAAACCTGGGCAGATGGAGCTCGTTTAGCCCTGGAAGGCCTTCCAGCTAAGAGAAGGACACTCTAATAAAACCTCCATCCTAAGGACCTCGCTGCCAGCGTCCAAGCTTGCTAGGCCCTGGCAGATGAACCTTAGGACTAAAGGGTGGGTCCAGCTCTGTGCATGCTGTGTCTCACCTAAAAAAAAATCCCTAGTGCAGGCTCGAGGGTGCTATCTGCTATCCTCTTTTTATCAGCGCTTGGAAAAGGCGCTGAGGAGGAGTGTGGGTGGAGCCCTCCCTGGAGCTTCGTTCGTGAAGCCTAGCCATACATCTAAGGAGGCAGAAGTAGCCTTTATCCTATTTCCCTTTGCTGAACATCTGTAATTTTTTGTGCAGCTTTTTTCAACATCCCTTGTGCTGGGAAGCTAGTCTGTAGATCCATAAAGTTAGCAAACCTATAGAATGAAAGAATATTTTACATGGTCTCCCTCGTAACCTGTTTATAAAATCAATGCATTCTGCTTGCTCTTAGTCACCCAATGGAGCACTAAAGCTGCAGGTTCATGGTTAACCAACATTGTGAAGCTGACCATTCATAGTTAAGACAAAAATTTTCTTTTAATAGACTCTTAAGATCTTAATCTGAAAGTAAATAATGTTGAATTTAATATTACAAATGTTTTAATTTGAGTCTCAAATTAATTTTCATCTATTCAGGGAATAAAACTGTAAGGTGAGGTTCCAATCAGAATGCCACTGATTTTTAATTCAACATACTTAATCCTCAAAGCCACATTCCAGCAAATAGCTTAAAGAGTAAGTGGTGTGCCAAAATATGTCCATCTAACCACTTGTCAAATCACTTTTAGCAACAGTAACTGTGTAGAATAATGATGCTTTTCTGACAACTTGCGTTTAAATTTATGTTCAAAAAAGAGAGACTACCTGTCAGCAAAAATATTATTTACTGTGAACAGTTTGCCCTGCTCTAGTGGCGAAGAATACCAACAGTTTGTTTTTCATCAGTCCCATGATTCCAGAGGAACCCTTTCTGGATGGCCTGTTTTGTCTGGGTCTCTGGCAGTCCTGTGAGGGTCAGTAGTGATCTCTGTGTGAGAGATAGCCCTTTCCATCCTTGTCTTCAGCTGGGAAGCACAGTGCTCAGTTAACATTGGCTTATACCTGTTTTTCCATTTGTTCTACCCTGTCTGTGAGCAAAAGAATTGATTACAGTTGGTAATGGATTTATGCTCTGGTTCCATTTTCTCCAGATCAATGATTTCAGACTCAATTACCTCTACAGGCTTTTCTGTCTCCGCCACCTGATTCTCCAGACCATTAAATTATGCAGTGAATGAAGGACTTTTATTCTCCAACAAAGGAAAGATTTCTTTCATTTTGAGCAGCTTAACATGGAGGGCTTCCAGGAAAGGCTTGGGGAAAAGTTTCTTGCCATGTGAATGGCAATTTGGAGGCAGTGTGTGTACGATGTGACTCAGAATTTGGATCCTCTCTCTGAGGACCTTGCCATTTAGCGACCACACAGCTTGAAGAAAATGGCCTTTTAACCTTGGATTTCTGCTTTTGGGTTAATGATCAGCATGCAACAGCCCTTTGGCTATACTGACTCTAAAATATCACAGTCTGATGGTTGCATGAAAAGGCAATTCACTGTAAGAATGACTGCCTGAGCTGGTTTGCCTCTGGCTCTGTGGACTCTCAATGCCTGTCTTCTCCTGCTAGAGCAGTCGTCGTCGTGGCTCGGCTTCACAAACGAAGCTCNAGAGCAGTAAGAGATGAGTGAACCCCAGCCTCGTGGGCTGCTGTCTCAGCAAGCTGTTCAGTGTGTTGGCAGCAGGAAGAGAAAAGCCTTTTCTCTGTGTTTGAAGTGGGAGGATGCTCAGGCTAGTCACCTGTAAATAACTGCTCTGCAGTTTACGGCCTCTGAACTCTGGCTGTTGTCAGTGAGCTATGAGAACTCGGGATTAAATTTAGTCTGGTTTAGGTAAGGATGTGACTATTTTTGGTTTCTGAATGTATAGAAACTAAACTTCAGCAATATGAATCAACACAGTTAACATTCATTATATTTAAAAAAAAAAGCTTTGTGCAAGTTCCAACTTTCTGTCTCCTGCCAGCATTTGCTGGAGCTCAGAAAAGGCAAATTTATTGCCACTATGTCTTGTACTTTTTTCCCTGTTATGTTGTGCTTTATCATTACAATCAACAATGATAAAATATTGGTATTTATCATGCACCCATTGATAAAACAATACTAGTAGGTCTCATATAACTACCTGTTTAGATACTTAACACCAACAAATGTGCTGCTGATTTGTGATTCAGAATAGCTCATGTTGCAGAATATGTCACTTGGAAACAAATATTTGAACGTTACTAAATCCTTCATCTTCAGAATATCTCATTTTTAATTAGAAAGGGATTGCAGTAATGTGACCTGTGCAAAAGCCAAATCTGATACACAAGCAGACAAAGCTGAGTAAATGAAACAAAAGAAAATCTGCTTTAAATCTCTTTTCTCAAAAAAAATTTAGTTATCTTTAAAAAGGGAAATCAAAACCTTTCCAGTGATCTCTGATGAATCAAATTTTTCAATATTAAGAAATGCTTACCTAGAAAAAGGTTTTGAAACACATCAAGTAAAATATTCTCTGCCATGTACTTTTCATTAATAGCAGTAGATCTAAAAAAATTATTTGGATTTAAAAATTATTGGTGACAGAACTTCGAAACACCCCACAACTCTATATTAAACCCTCCCTATGTATAATAAAGAAAAAATGATATAATGATTTATTTTTCCTATTTCTTGTATGTATATACACAGACACTTGTAATACATCTTTCTCAAGAGTTGTTGAGAGTTTATTCTGCCTGAGGTGAGTCCTTATGGGAAGTCACTTTTAAAGAACTAGGAAGGAGTTATTGTGGATGCACTAGCAGACATCTGGAAGTTGTTTGAGGGTGAGTCAGTAGCTGGAATATTCTTACTCCCTTTGAATTTGCATCAGTGAATCTACTTAAGGATATGTTGCTGTCCTCTGTTTCTACTCAGCTCTGCTACAATGCTAGAAATGTGTCACAGGTGCATTGCAAGGGTCTTTACCCTATTTTAAGTGTAAAATAATCACATAATCTACAGCTCTAGAGGAGATGCTGAGGAAAAGAGAATTTATGTGCGTGTGTCTGTGCATGAGCAATTTATCTTTTAGGTTCTTAGTTCCTAAATGTGGGAGTTTTAAAAATACTTGCATAATATCAGTGGAAAAATAAGTACTGTTACTACTCCTTTTTTCTCTCCTGTAAGAGGATCACCTGTCTTCCTAACTTTCATTTGGATTTCTTCCCAAACTAAGACAGTATGTATCAGTGCCATCTGCTGACTCCAAGCAATATTGCTCCAATGTTGGCATAGCTTTGAGGAAAAGCATTTGATGATACAAATTTTCAAGGATGCAAAAGTAGGGATTAGATAAATGACACAGAATGGATATGTATCAGTTTGAAATGATACAGAAGAAATTTTCACTCCAGCAAAACAGAAGAAGCCTTCCAATAGGACATGTTTCTTGGTGTAAATTGTGAATGAGTATTGCATAATTAATATTTTTGCACTGATTAGCTGGAGATCACCCCACTTGTAAAATGGCACAAGAAACTAACAAGCAAACTGTCAGGTGCCAAGGCATTTGTCTGCTCTCCGAAAACACATATTTATGCCTAAATACTCACTAAATCTGGGCTAAAATACTTTATTCTCCTAGGATCAAGGTCGCTGGAAGATTTTCAAATGTTAAGTTCCTTTAGATGAAACTCAGAGCCCAATGAACAACCACCAAACAATTCTGTGTTTCCACAAAGTTTCCTGAAAGGTTAAGTCTGAGAAGAGCTAATGGTATTGCTCTGAAAATATGTAGGAAGCAGAAAGCAAATTCTACTTTTTAAACTACTATATATTTTTTCAGTATTTTTAGTGCTTTTTGCATTTGTTTTTGTGTGTGGCTATATATGAAAACCTCTGAAGAGTCATTAGAAGAAAAGGAAAGTAGGACTAATATATCCTGTTCCCAGTATGTCCCTAGATGCTTTTATGGGCACCCTGTTCTGCAAGATAGCATATTGTAGGCACAAACCAAAAATCTAGGGAAATCAGGGTATTAAGAGTGGAAAAGAATGAACACTGAATAGTTAGATTTTAATGAAACTTTCAAGGAAGATAAATACAGACACTTTTAAATTGTCTTCACCCAGGCTGCATTTTGACTACATTTATAAGCATACCACACACTCCTGTTATTGGTTGATAGCAATAGAAAATTTCGAACAGGATATTGAAATAGGAAGTTTCTAACAAAAATAAACCCTAGCATTCCCAAGGACTTCTGAAAAAAAGAAAAAAAAATTCAAAAGCACAATGCTTTGCTTTTTTAGCTAGGAAGAAATACGGAAAAAAGTGCAGCAAAGTCTAGAAAAAGAATGTACTAAGAAGCAGGAGTGACAATGAGCTTTTGACTGACTGCCCAGAGCTGTGACTCTGTCTTCCCTGTTGCTTGGTAACTCCATGTTATCACAAAGAAACTGATATTAAGTTGGAACAGGCTGGATATGGTAATTTACGTGGGAAGATACTCTTGCAGTGGGAAAACCATTTTATTTCTAGTTTCTGTCAGCATAAGTAGGTTTCACATGATGAACTGTAGTACATCCCCTGTTGGGTGCATTTTACCTAAAAAGGTAAAGAGTGATTCTGCCTTGGAAAGAGACTGTGCAGAAGAAAAAAGAAAGCCAACAAGCCTCTCCACCTTGTTATTCATGAGACCTGCTCCTAGTCTCTACTCAGACATCAGTGGTAGTGAAAAAAGCTTGTTTTCATACCTATGTGGATTTAGTGCAGATAAAAGAGATGGAATCATTATCATTTATACTAACAGAGTCTCAAGAGCTGTCGAGATTTGCCGAAGACCTCGCTGTCTTAAACATTAAAAGATGAACCTCACTTTATCCAAATAGTCCCTGTTCTTGCTTTTGTGTTGGCAATAGTTAAGTGGTAAGTTTCAATAGCATTTTATTTCTTCCCTGCTGAGAGAAGAGGCTGCACATGTAGCAGTTACAGAATAATTTGAAGACCCTGATAGAAACTGTCATTCAATTTTGAGTTCAGCTGGTACTGTATGGCTGTGAAAGGATCCCATTGTCATTGAAATGTATGGAGAGAATGATAAGGGTATGTATGCAAAGCAATCTTATAAAGAAGTCTTAGAGCCACCAGAATTATGTAATCCATAATGGTATTTTTATATTTGGGTTTAAGAATTAATTAGGAAGAAAGCAAGCACAGAATATCCAGGATTTAACACAAAGCTCTTGCTCTTAAATATCTGGTTTGCTCATAACTCTACTGAAGCACCACCACTGTCTTGCTGCATTTCCATCCTGCATCATTTCTGGTAATTTAACACCAACATGCAGTCCTAAGTAAGGAAGTACTTCACATGTCTTCAGGACTCCCTGTTCTGGCTTTGGTCAGCAAAACACTCTCTGTCTCCAGGCTTCTCTCTACTGCAGAGTTAACTTGAAATATAACTCAACTTTTGCCCTTGGCTCTAATCCCAACCATACACAAAAACTTCTGACTTGAGTATGTTGATGTTGCTCAGCTGAAGGGATTGGCCTGGTCTGTCAGAAGCACAGGCAGCAGCTTCAATTAGCACAGCTAATACAGCTACCCACTGCTGCTCCAAGAACTTGTGTTCATTGCCAAAAAAGGTGTATTTTTACTGTGGCATAGTTAGCCTGAATTAACAATCCTTATTTAAAATAAGGCACTCCATCTCTTTTCTTACAGTGCTTGCCTATTAACTCAGAGTGTCTCTTTTTGCTGAGGCTAAGCTAACTGAAGAGGAATGAACTCTGCAAAGAAAAGAGTCCACAATGTCCTCAGCATGAAATAGAGCCATAGACTGCAAGCAGAGTCCTTTTCTGAACAGGCTCATGGTGGGGAGGTAGCTTCATTGCTCACTTTTCATTTGGCTGACAGAGAATGCATCAGCTTGCATCCTATCTGCAAACTAATGAGCTTGTCTCCTTTTACATTTACTAAATCACCTCCAATAAACAGAAAAAATGCCATGGGCTGTTATCTGACTTGGAGGGGAATAATTGCTGGACTGACTCTAGCAGCAAGCCTGGCTTAATTAAAACATAGTGTATTTCATAGAATCCTAGAATCCTAGAATGGGCAGGTTGGAAGGGACCCTAAAGCTCATCTAGTTCCAACCTCCCCACACTGAGCAGGGATGCCAATCACTAGCCCAGGTCACCCAGGGCTGCATCCAGCCTGGCCTTGAACACTGCCAGGGATGGAGCATCCACAACCTCTCTGGGCAACCTGTGCCAGTGCCTAACCACTCTCCAGAGAAAGAACTTCCTCATAATCTGCAATCTAAATTTCCCCTCCTTCAGCTTATAACCATTCCCCCTTGTCCTATCACAGTCTGACAGCTTAAAAAGTCTGTCCCCTTCTGTCCTATAATCCCCCTTTACGTACTGGAAAACTGCTCTAAGATCCCCTGGAAGCCTTCTCTTTTCCAGGCTGAACAATCCCAACTGTCTTAGCCTGTCTTCATAGGGGAGGTTCTCCAGTCCTTTAATCATCTTTGTGGCCCACAAAGGAAGTGGCCAATTTAATTCTGAGCTCAACCTAAACCAGCTCTACAACAGAATGGAACAGATGAGTTTTGCTTTACCCTGAAGCTTTCAGTACTTTTAAACTGAGTTCACCTGATGAATCATGAAGAGCTGATTTCTTACACTCCCTTACCACTAGTAGCTACCTTGACCCACCTTAAGTGTTGTCTTCCAAGCTAATGGTAACACATACCGCTGGTTTCTTGAGGCCTGGCACTAAGGTAACAAAGCTTGCAGGCAGTCAGTCTCCCATACCTTATGTTCATTGCACTCCCTCACATTTACTGTAGTTTTCTCCATCGAGTAGCAGCATTCTCTGGTTTGTGGCCCATGCTAGACTAAGGCAGCAAAGCTGTAGCACCAGTTCTGTGTGGCAATGAAAATATCTCTGGGTTTTTTAAACTGTTTAAAACACTTTGGTTGCTATGACTTTTATGAATGGGGGAAAAAAGCTGTTTCCTGCAGCACTTGTATTTTCTGTATGCAATGTTTGTCACGGGTAAGGAAAAATTGTTGATGAGTTTTTATTCTTGAATTCTGATGAGCACAGAGGTATGAATGGCAAGGAGTAGTTAGAAGTATGCACTCAGCAGCTTCCAGGAGTACACTGACCAAGGGAGTGAACAAAGCTCTGGGCAGACATGCTGTGGGCATAAACCAAGGCAGAGCATCCCTCCTGGTGTGGCCAAGGGGAGCTCTCCAAGGACATTGCTGGCAGCCAAGAGGAGTTCCCAGGACTGGGAAACTGCTGAAAGCCACCATTCCCATCTTGCCCACAGTGTCCATTAGAACCTCCAATTAGTTTCAGCTAGTCACAGCTTCAGAGAGTGTTTAACAGAGAGTGGGAGTAAGAAGAGAAGTTTAGACATACCTTTGTTTCCAGCACTACCCATATAAGACTGGGTGACTCAGCACATGTGGTATATAGCTTGCCACCTCCAAGATTTTTACTTCATGTCTGTCTCAGGTTTGTAATGACTGCAAGACTGAATGGGATCAAAAATTAAACTGGATTCAGAAGCACTGGTTTTGGCTGTGTTGTGGAGTTAACTCTCTCCAGTCTTTCTTGTAGTTATGGCTTTATGTGGACTTGCATGGATTGCTACAGGAATGAACTGAAAGGCAAATTAAAATTGAGAAATAGTAACTGGGTTGTTTTGGTTTGGTTGTTTGGGTTTTTTTTGTGGTAATATTACTAACTCTCAAAGTACAGCTGCTCTCCTTTGTTCCTTTACCAGTCCTCACATGGGAATTACAAGGTGCATATGCCTTTCCTTCAGGCTACAGAAGGACTGCAAAAGCTATAGGTGAATAAACAGACATGTTGAGCCAAGGTGCAAAAGTGATTTTATGTGCCTAGAATGCAAAATTAGTTTACAGGCTAGAGGGTAACAGCTATGGGGTTGGGAAGGCAGTACATGTGAATTGGGGGTACTAAACCACCAGGAAATCAAAAGACAACAGAGTAGAAGAATTTTGTAAATGTTAAAAACAACCCACCATAATCAAGAATATCTTCAGAAACCTTTTCTCTCTCCAATGACATTGAGTATGACTCATGGTTTTGTGAATGTTGATAGGTGGTGGTACAAATGCTCTTCTATCCACTACTAACCAATGGTAGGTTTCTTGATTTTAAAAATGGGTAAACCAGCTTGATCTCATGTACCTTGGTTTAAAATAAAGCTCTTTTTATTGTATGCCTTGGTTTTGACAGCCATACTGTGCAGTAAATATCAGATTCCACATAGGAGGGCACTGTAAATCCTAAGCCAGACTCTCATTATAGAGGTAGATTGATCCTCTGAGTTTGTGAAGTCCTCAGAAAAAGGACTCACAGCTGAACAAAATGACTCTGTGTTTAACTCCAAAGGTTTAGTTGGTTATGAGTTCAGCTTTGAATTTAAAAATGCATTTCCTTGTTTGGTAGTTTTCTTGAATTTAATTTCAAAGTTGTGTAAATACTAAGTAGTCCATCTTTTTGTGATGGTAAGCCTGGAATAAATCTGCTGGAGTGAAATGCAATTGAATCTGTAATTAAAATGATTTCTTCTTCATATTGCAGAGTACAGATAACTCAAATATATCTATAATTGCTCAGAACAAAAAGTGCTTTGACAATGATATTGTTTGCTCAAAGAATGTTTTCATCACTGTGGGAGACACTGAGATTTATTTTAGTGAACCTTCTGAGAAGCAGGTTAGTTATTTTCTTTCCTTTTTGGGTTGCCACTTTAGATAAGCATTGTAAAGTTACAATTCTAAAAGAGTATGTTTTTGGGAAATGTCTCTTTCTGAGGTAACAGTACCAGTGCCTAGACCTGGGTAAAACAGCAAATCCCAGGAAAGAGCTTATTTTTTTGTCTCCCCCCCTCCAAGTCCTATTTGTTCTACAAAGAAGACTGCTCAAAAGCCTCAAGCAGTCAAAGCATTTCGGCATTTATTTATTTCCACTCGGTTTTGAAAGGGAAATCAAAGTAAAAAATCAAAGCAAACTCGAATGATCGAAAAGACAAAATATCAAAGTATTAAATGACATTTCTAGCAATATTATTGCTCCAGCCATATGCTAAAGATAAAGTATTCTTCACCATGCATTTTGTTATTAATCACACAGTGTTAATTGGCTGCATATCTTGGTAGAATCACTTTATTAGATCTTAATAAATATTCCTTTCTTTCAGAAGACCTTAAGGGGACAAGAAAAAAAATCTAACTATCAGCTTTGGAAGGCTGGATATTATACTGTGATACACTTTCCAGAACAGGACATTACAATTCTGTGGGATAAGAAGACAATGATGCATGTTAAAGTTGGACCTCAATGGAAGGTGAGCCAAAATAAAAACCTGAGATTTTGTGTAGCTGTGTTCCTGATGCAATCTCTTATTTAATAACTGTGATGATTGCTGTTTGTCATGGTGTTTAGCTGCTAGTATTTCCCACATAAGAAGAGATGGAAAATGTGATTTAATGGCTGAGCTGAAGAGAAGGGGAGGTTTCTACCCACTTGTTTGCTCTGTTTCTCCACACACTGTAACCTTGCAGATATGCAGTGATTCAGCTCTGACTCAAAGATACTTTCGGGGTGGGAAGAGAAGGTTAGTTTTGAATTACTCAGTTCAATGCATGTTTTCATAATTGCTGAATGGAAAAGAAGCTTCCATATCTAGCAACAGGGAAGATGAAAGGTTGGTAGCATAGATTGCATAAGGTCAGTGAGAGGACTGCACCCTGAGATGTAGTACAGGCTCTGACATAAACAGATGGAGCCAGAACATGGGTTTAAATTAAGAAGACAAGATACAGGAAAGGATCTAGACAAAACCTGACATTTAAGCCTAGTAAGTATGCTGTGACAGGGTTCAGCCATGATGCAGGAAAGAATATGAAGCTCCTTCTCTTGCCAGCTGCTCTTTGTTCATTCCTCCATTGTCATCTGCCTTGGTGTCTCTGCAACTCAGTCTTTGGGTCCTGGCAGAGCAAGCTTATCTGCACCTTCAATAATTACATTCCTGCTTCATCTCAACCATGAGCACATGTATTGAGAGGGGGCTATTTCCAGGAAAACAAAAGAAAGCACTCTATTCTAGAACATAATATCAAATTTTTTGAAGTGCAAATCAAAGTTGCAAGGACCATCTAATCTGGTTTAAAGCAACGTTATCATAGGCTTCTGTCCCAATAGCCATAAAATGCCTGCTTCACATACAAACTGATTTATCAGCCATCAATACACATAATGAAAACAAAATCTTCTGGTTTTGAGTAAGACAAGAAGGAGCTGAGCTCTGCAGGTTGCATGCAGGAACACAAATACCTCAAGCTCTTTCTGTTTCCAATGACTGTTTCTTCCAGAGGCTCCAGTTCAGTAAGGTAATGTCTGCAGCAGACCTTAAGGGAAAAAGAATTCATTAGAGTGAGCCACAACACCCTGGCAATCCAACTCTACATTTTACTGTTGTGGAGAAATGTCTTTTTCTCTATGTATATATATACTTTTTCCATCAGAAGCACATGTCCCAACACAAGAAAGCTGCAGCTGTCTTGTCTGTAACTGCTATTACAAATGTTCTTGCTATTGTGAGCTAAAATTAGAGGCAGCAAGTTTTAATGACAATAACTAGACAGGCTTCAAAGTCATGAGGTAATTCACCTCAACTTCTGACTTTTGGACTGGGTGTACTACTAAGCTTTCAGAAAAAAATCTGCCTAGATTCCAGTCCCTTTTCACAGGCACACAGTAAGGACAACTTCTGGAAAACAGGAAGGAAAAGGGAAAACATACAGTTCTGTTAAAAGTTATTTGCCATATGGAACTGTAAGCATAGCAGAATGTCATTTATTTTCAAAGTATTAGTCAGAAGTGCATTCACCTTTTTCAGTTTAAGGATGTTTTATTCCCTGTATGTCATTTGTACCAATTATTGACTGTCAGTATGTGTAAAAAATACAATTAAACAAACCCTTTTTCTCTTCTAGGGTAAGCTGGCAGGTTTGTGTGGAAATTTTGACAAATATACTTCAAATGACCTGACTACATCAAATAACATGGAGGTGAGAAATGCACAGGTGTTTGGAGACAGCTGGGTATTAGGTCAGGTAAGTCCCATGTCCAGTAAAAACTTGGGAAAACAAAAAAGGATGACCATTTTAATTTATAAATGACCATGTTGTAAGCACATGATGTACAGAGATTTTCTAAACTCATAGCCAGTGTAAAAGAGGACATTTTAATTTTTATGCCTGTAGATGTGAAATATGTCAATAATGTCTTCTCTTGTAGCAAATGTTTGCTGAATTTAGATGA
This sequence comes from Bucco capensis, assembly GCA_013396975.1. Taxonomy (NCBI): domain Eukaryota; kingdom Metazoa; phylum Chordata; class Aves; order Piciformes; family Bucconidae; genus Bucco; species Bucco capensis. The sequence continues at coordinate 374,440 of VWZO01005025.1, forward strand.
AACCAAACAGTCTCTTTAGGGAGGAATGTGTTTTTGTCTATATAATTACCATAGCTGTCTGGATTTCTATTTTCTACAAAGTTAGGTACATTGCTTCTGATATTTCAGATTCAGCCCTCTTTTAAAAATAATTGTAATTTCTCTGGTGTTGGAGGCATCTGGATATGGAAGTAAACAGAATCTGAATGCTGGAGAAAAAAGTCTGAAAAAAAAGTTTCTTTCTGAACACTGAAAAAAAAATGGGGTTTTTTTTGTTGTTTTTTTTTTAGTTGCAGTTTATAAACAGAGAACAAACTGACAAAGCAGCAGGGGTGAAGGGGTGAGACAGAAAAGGCTCAGAACAGCAACAGGCACAACCCAATATGGAAACTTGGTTTGTGAGAAGGAAAGAGGCTGTAGTAGAGAGTGGATGACTGCAACTGTGTTTTATAACACAAGAAAATAGGTATTTTATTAATTTGTGCTGAGAAGATGTAAGGTTTTACAGCCTTGTGAACCTCCTGAAAAATCAGTATTTGTAAAGGACTCCCTTAGGATGTCCATGAGAACCAGTTTTTAATCTGTTGTTTCCCTGACTCACAGCAGGAAATTGAACCCAAATCTCTCACCTCAGGAAAGAAGATACCTAGTCTGCATTGGAGTAGAGATTTTGAGGTTTCTCTGCCTCAGTGTCTCACTTTTTATCTATTTTGCTTACATAATATGTTGAAATTGTGTGAGCAAAGAAGGCAAATGTTGGTGGTTATACTGCTCATCCAGAAGGTGCTAGATAAAGAAATGTGTAAACACTTTGTGTGTGAAGTGTGTGCATTTTTCTCTTCCAATTTATTGTTTCCGTGGCTGCTTTAAAAAAGTGTGTAGTGTTTGCATTAGGCACAGTCTGACAATCCCTTGTGGTCTCCTGTGGCCCCTGGTGCCATAACTGTGCCCACAGCAGAGGGAGCATTAAACTCATTGCCCANGTGTTTGCATAGCACATTAACTTCCAGGATGTTCTGACCTTTGCTTAGGCAGCCCATGCTCACACTTCACTTTTTGTGACCTTTTTTTTTGGTATAGTCTCATGTAATTTTCTGATCTGTGTGGCTGCCAGAGCACTCAGGATCAGAGTTCAGTATTGGCCTCAGCAGGTAGACTGTGCTCAGCTACACTTGACACTTCATCTCTTCATCTCTCTCTGCACTAAGCAGTAGCAATTTTTTCAGAAAGGACCTTTGGCCTTCGTAGGGATGTATCCTGGTCATCTACACTGTGAAGTGTGGGGTGCTTCCAGGGTTTCTCCCTCCTGGGAGTAGCAGCACATCCGCCAGAGCAGCATCCATGCAGGAGTGCAGCCTAGGTGGATGAGTGCACTGCAGCTGAGGCTGTGTTGGGACACCCCAATGCTGCCTACTGAGCCATCATTACTCCCTCCTGGCCTTCTCTGCTGCACCACAAGTGTATGGCTTTGGATGAACTCATATTTTCTAAGCTGAGTGTCATTTTATTATGTTTTTTTCTATTAGTTTATTATTCTTCTTGAAGAGAGACTTTAAATTGTAGCTCAGCCATCTTTGAGTTATCATGATGATCTTTGACTCTATTTTTTTATGGGTTGCTCTGTTCCTACCGCTGCTTCTTTATTTGAACTTACAGGGCTTAAGCCATCTGTAGTGTGACTCCATTTAAAGTCAGTGCAAAAGCACCAGGGATGGATTTGGGTCATGTATTTGTTTGTGATGTTACAGTTGGTTGCTCTGGTAATGATTACAATGTGTCACAAAGCAAACATTTTGTCTTTATGCACTGAGAAGACAGCAAGAATATTTTAGTACTTGAGAACAAAACACAAATTTTTTTTTTGTACATATGTTTTCAATTATTAAAACAAATCAGGGAAAAGGTAAGACGAAAAAGATAGCTTTTATACTTTAATTTTTTGTTTTCTGACTATGAAGATATTGAATTATCTAATACTAGAGTATACCCGAGTCCACGGTAAACATGCTTTCATATAAAATGTTTGTGGGTTTTTTTTGCTTGTTTTTAAGTGCAAGAGCCCAAATGAAACACTTAGACCATGTGAAGTACATCAGAGCAAGTTCCCTTATGCCAAAAAGGAATGCTCAATTTTATACAGTGACGTTTTTGCACCTTGTCGCAATGTGGTAAGTTCATTAAATACCCAAGATGTGCTCTCATGGAGCAAAATATAAACATTCCAGTCATTAATTTCTCCTTGCCATTCCCCTCAGTCCGAATGGTGTGGAGGATACAGAGTAGAGGCTGCAAGTATCTCTGTGTGGGTGAGCTGTGTTTGTGCAGAGCCTCTTGTTCCTTTCAAGCCTGGAGCCTAAGCATCATAATGATAACTGGGAGCCGTGAGTCAGTAGACTGGATAATCAAGGTTCTGTTCTCTTAAGGTTTTATTAATAGCTTTTATTTATACAGGTAACTAAATCGTAAGGCTTTTGTATATATTGCAGGATTCTAAAACAAGCATTTGTGTAATGTGCCTACAGCTTCTCTCAAATGATTTTATTTAGCTGTCCTGCTCAATATAGAAAGAAATATCAGAGGCTGAGAATTCAGCTGTAGAGCTGTTAGTACTTTTAATTGGCTAGTAGCTTATTGTTTGCTTTTTATCAAAACTCTGAGGTTTGGTGTCCTTGTTTACTCAATACCTGGCTGAGCCTGGGCTTTGAGTTACAAGAATATCCTTAAGTTCAGTCTAGATAAGATGGGGACAACAATAGCTTGTGTGAGAATCTTTTATTCCATTTCTGTCTAGCCTTTATCAATGCAAGACATGCTCTATACGTTTTTCACTATTTCTGATTTTAGCCTCCCAAGGGTATTTAGTTATCAAAGGTGCCTCTTTACACCAGTGCAAGCAAGAACTACTACAACATTTCATCTCAGTCTCTTGTTTTCTTTATGACTATTAAAACTAAATGAGATCATTAGATATCCCAGCTGAACCTCCTGACTTTCAGGACTGATGTTTAATATCAACATGGTTAGGAATTTGCCTGAGGAGGAGGTTGCAGTAGCTTAACCCAAGAGATTTATTAATATTGACTTTAGTTACTACGTAAAGAATTTTTTGAGCATGTGCCTGAGAACATAGTGATGAGTGCATTTTCAAAGTGGAAAGTAATAAATAAAAATGGAATTTTGAGAGTTTTTGGTACTGTTATAACTCATAAAGAAAGATGTTTTCTCCTGAACATTCATTTTCTATATTTTACCCGTGTTGTGATTACAATTTGCAAACATCATGCCCCAAATTTAGCATAATTATGTTAAAAAATGCATGTCGGATGCAAAACATGTAATTTAAGTAGTCAAGTATTTTCACATGCACATACCCACCTTGTATGGGACAACTGATAAAAGCAAATGTGTTTCAGATGTTTCTACAACCTATTCATCAGCCTGTGAAAGTATGGCCTGTTACAAATGTAACATAAAGTGCTGTCCTGTCAAGGATAACTGCATCTGACTGCAGGCTGTATGGGTGGAGAGCTGGATGCTGAGTGGTGTGCCCCAGGGGGTCAGTGCTGGGGCCAGGACTGTTCAATATATTCATTAATGATTTGGATGAAGGGGTAGAGTGTTCCCTCAGCAAGTTTGCAGATGATCCCAAGCTTGGAGGAGTGGCTGGCACACCAGGAGCTGTGCTGCCATCCAGAGTGACCTGGACAGGCTAGAGACATGGGCAGGGAGAAACTTAATGCAATTTAATAAGGGTAAGTATAAAGTACTGCATCTGGGAAAGAGCAACCCCATGGATCAGTACAGACTGGGAATTGATCTGTTGGAGAAGAGCCCTGGGGAAAAAGCTCTAGGAGTGCTGGTGGCTAGGAGGATGCCCATGAGGCAGCAATGTGCCCTTGTGGCCAAGAGGCCAATGGCATCCGAGGATGCATTAAGAGGAGCGTGGCCAGCAGAGCCAGAGAGGTTCTTCTCCCCTCTCCTCTGCCCTGGGGAGGCCTCCCCTGGAATGCTGTGTCCAGTTGTGGGCCCCTCAGCTCCAGAAGGATAGGGAGCTGCTGGAGAGAGTCCAGCACAGGGCCAGCAAGATCCTGAAAGGAGTGGAGCATGTGCCCTAGGAGGACAGGCTGAGAGAGCTGGGTCTCTTCAGCCTGGACAAGAGGAGACTGGGAGGAGACCTCAGCAATGGTTACAAATATGTGAAGGGTGAGTGTCAGGAGGAGACAGCCAGGCTCTGCTCAATGGCATCCAATGGTAGGACAAGAGGGAATGGGAGCAAGTTGGACCACAGGAGGTTTAGTATTAACACGAGGAGGAACTTCTTTACAGTGAGGGTGGCAGAGCACTGGCCCAGGCTGCCCAGCAGCCTGTGGAGTCTCCTTGTCTGGAGCCATTGCAGAGCTGTCTGGACACATTGCTGTGTGAGCTGGTCTAGGTGATCCTGCTCTGGCAGGGGGGTTGCACTAGATGATCTTTCCAGGTCCCTTCCAACCCCTGACATACTGTGATACTGTAAAAAAGCCCAAGCAAAGACTGGTAGTAGAGGAGAGGCACAGAAGGGAAAGAAAGTGCATATGGGTTTCTGAACATCCTTGGAGCAGTGCTGTTATAGTCACTTCTGCAGTGCGGGTGGTAGAGGATCCTGCTGTGCAAGGAGGCAAGCTCCTTCCCATGGGAGAGGCAGCCTCAGAGTTCAGCTGAGGCTGGAAAGCCCAGTTCTCAGGGAAACAAAACCTTGCATCGCTGGCTGGCAGTGGCTGATGGATTGCAGTTGCCACGCTAAGTGCTGAACTCAGTGGGGGCTCAGGAGCTTCAATACTCATGGTAAAATAGATCCTCTTCCTAACTCCTGAGCTCAGCAGGAGCTTCGAACCTAGGCTCCCTGTTTGACACAAGAGCAGGATGTTGCTGAACTCTGGAGAGATGCTGTGCTGCAGATACAAGAAACAGACTGAGTTTGTGGAGCCAATCTGCTGTTTGGTGGTTCCTCTGAAGCTATTCTAGCCATTTTCAGAGGAACTAACACTCATGTCCCCAGCCCAGGGGTATCTGTGTTTTGAGAATTAAAAAGAATGAAAGCAAAATTGCATCTTTCTCCACTGAAGGCAGAAAACCAGCCTTCATATCCCTGCCAGCTTCTAGTAACTGCTAGCTGAGAAGCTGTCTCTGTGTCACATAACTGCAACTTTGTTACTGTGATGGTATTTCTGTAATCTGACATGTGCCATTGGAGTGCTCTACAACTGAGCCAGACCAGAGCCTAAACCAAAGAAAAGCATTGTTTGAAATGTTCCATGTATGGAGTAAGAAGACTGGTTTGGAAATGTTGCTCAATATTACAAAAAAAAAAAAAAAAAGACAGGTCAAGCAAAAGTGTTTCATGTAGAATCATGGATTTTAGGATGTGATAGCATATGTGTTTCCAATCTAATGAAGATTTGTGGGCAAAGTATGCTAAAATCTTGATAAGTTGAGACATATTTTTCTGCAAAATGTCACCTGTGTGCTCAAGCTTTCTTTCCCTGATCAAACCCCCCTCTACAAATCATTATTTTAATTACTTGATAATTAAAGCTGCAGCTCTGACTTTGATGTTCATGCAGAACTGACAGAATGACTACAGATGGCAGTATTTGCCTTATAAAAACTAAATTTCCAGCTTCAGTGTACTGTCCAAAATCCATGAACAGCAAGACATACTTGTTAATAGTTATTGAATGAACTTTTCTCTTGGCCTATAATGTGGATACAAGTTGCTCATTTGAAGTATACTTTTTGTATAGGAATGTACCCAAAATTTAGTCAATACCTTATTTTTATGTTGAATTCTTTCAGCATTTCTGCTGAAAATGATGCAGTAGCAATTTGTACAGCTCATGCAATTAGTGCTTTTTTTTTTGTTTGTTTCTTTTTTTGCCCCCAGATTGATGTGACTTCTTTTGTCAAAAATTGTCACACAGATACGTGCAACTGCAACCTTGGTGGAGACTGTGAGTGCTTGTGCAGCAGCATTGCAGCTTATGCCCACAAGTGCTGCCAGCAAGGAGCAGCCGTTCGCTGGAGATCTCCTTCGCTCTGTGGTATGTACCTGAATCACACAACATTCATGGCTGGAAATGACCTCGCAGATCACTGAGTCCAACCAAACCAAAAAACAAAACCAAACCAAAACAAAACAAAAAAACCACACCAAAACAAACCACCCAAGCCCTGCTCTCACTAGAGCATGTCCTGGAGCACCACATCTACACGTTTCTTAAACACCTGCAGGGATGGAGACTCAAGCACCTCCCTGGGAAGGCTGTGCCAGTGCCTCACCACTCTTGCTGTAAAGAATTTCTTCCTAATATCCAATCTAACCCCACCCTGTCTCAACTTCAGACCATTCCCTCTGCTTCTGTCATTAGTTACTCTACAAGCTCCTTGCAGGTAGTTGTAGAGGGCAATGAGGTCATAACA